>CM052154.1:3482265-3525114 GCA_028455555.1 Augochlorella aurata
TTAATGCGATTAGGTTTCATAAATCGTTTTGTTTATTGGATATGTACATTTCTAACGGAAATTATTCGATCAAAGTTAAATTTATTATACAATAAATATAAACACTGCAGGGCTCTGCTACCTTGCGGCTCTAAATAAAACGACCGTGCCAACTGGTTTCAATTCGAACCGGGGGTTGAAAACGACCATCTTATTGATTTCTGTTCTTCTATCAGTTCTTTAGAATGAAGGACACTTGAGATGAAGGTTCTTCGTAAGTTTCAATAACGCATCTGTTAGACGTCAACTTCTTGTCCCTCAATTAAAAAATGATTCGAATACAAACTGACAACATTCATTTACAACAAAAATATTTATTTTATTAATTTGCGTTAAATCTTATTTTCTTGATATAGTATATCTGCTGGTATCTTGATAGGAGAAGCCAATAATCCTAACATTTCATATTTTGATTAGATAAAGGTTGTTGTTGTCGGAATCCGTTATTAGTATTTCAATTTGGTGGAAGGGTTATCTCGAGCGTCACAACGTAGCTCGGAAAATTATATTAATATTAAGGATATATAAATTGATACGCAACCGTTTAATGCATAATTAATTATAATAACAAAATCTGCAGTCTAGTAATAAACTACGAAAATTGATCTATCTGATTAGTCTGTTCGAAGTGTTTTGAAAACTATCTTCCAATAAACTCAAATTTCGTTTGTATTAATTGAACGTTTACGGAAGATTTGGTCAACGATAACGGAGACAATCGAATAAACTGCTTGACTATAGAAGGATAACAGTAAACCGACACAGTAGTCGATCGGTGCAAGTGGTTTTATGTTTCCAGTTAATTTAGCTCGATAGAATGTGCACGAATCGATTACACCAGTGTTTCTCATAAAGCAGGTACCCTCGTAAACAATGAAAGTTCTCCTCTAACGAGTCGCTCGTTTATTTAAATATCTTCAGAGTATGTATACCTCCGAAGGAAGATCATCCAAACACCTCCACTTTTATTTTCTCGTTCGACTGATCACACTCGCTCGGTTCCTCTTTCATCGACAGAGGCTACACTTTTCCTCCGAATGACCTGTAACAACAGGCGCATTTTAGAGCTTCTTCCAGACTCGTAATACCGTCCGCGATAGTTCTTGTCTCGACGAGCTCGTATATCACGGTTCGACGACCGTATTACGATTAATCGAGCAGTTGTGTAGAAAATAGTCACTTTCTAGTCTCGCTACTGATATTATCCAAGGGAGTATCGCTTCGTTCACAGTCGAACAGTGAACCATTTTGACAAAAAAATATTATTATGTTTAGGATCATTTGGCATTTTATTTACCGATATATTTTTCCAACGTATTTGTTAATCTACCATAAAGAATAAAATTTTATTCAGATAACATTTTAAATAAATTCGTCGAATAAAATTTTATTCGATGTCTTTTTAAATAAGCGAAAATTGTGAAGAAAGAACTCCTAGCTCTTAAATGTTTATAACATTAAAATTATATATTTAAAGAAAGAAAAATAAGACTAATCTACATTTAAGCTACATTATTATTTTCGTTTATTTCTCTATACTGTTTGAACTTGTAATTATCTGCATTTATTTCTACCTACATTCAGAAGTCAAAATATTTAAAATACAAATTACCATAAGAGCTATAATTGGAATAACGAATGTGTCAATTTTAGAATTAGACGAGAAAACAATATCGAAATGTTTAACGATTTCATGTTTATTACAGAGGTCTGCAGCGGTGGCGAGCTACCAGAAGTTGAGATCATCAGTTTGTTAGAGGAACAAATACCTAGGTACCGTCTGCGAGCCGATACCCTCACTCAATTCCAAGGTAAACGTATGCACAAAAAATTAGTTGCGCTGTGGAGAAGTTCAGCGTCGAAGATCGTGCTCGATGAAGTTCATTGTTTGAAATCATTATACTCACGTGTGATCGCGAAAACAAATGAAAAGTCGGACAATTTTCATTGGTATTTACGATTCTCAGATTCACACAAGGTAATCGAAATTGTTCTACTATGTTGTAAAAACTGTACTTATATAGGCTGGACGTTTGCATAATCGAATCAGGAAAAAGATTTTATTTAATCACTTTGTTGTTTTTAACGCGTTTACTCGTCGTAATACAAAATGGTGCCACATGGAGATTATATTCGTGAAAAACAGCTAACCGGTTAAAAAGAATACAAATCTAATTGTCTAATAGAAGTCTAATTAGAAACCATTTTGACAAGGTTTACTTGTAACATGTAATTTTTTAATTGTAATTAATTTATTTACTTACTCAAGCCGTTGTAGGCTTATACAAATATTTTACACTATGGTTTTATTATACATTACACTTTCATTATACCCTATTTCTAATTATTTCCTACAATATACTACGCGTTATACGTATACAGGGTGTCCCAGGTTTTTTGACCAAGAGGCCGTAAATGTCATGCAAACATAGGCTTTAAAATGCTTTGTTAAAAAATTTCTAGAAAAATGCGAAATAAGAACGGACTGATTTTCGTTCGATATATAAAAATATTTTGATGATATATCTCTTATCTGTATTTCATTGTTCAAGCTATGCTTACCAATTTGTTCAATTTTTTAAAAATTATAGATGCCAATGCTGTATTTTACAGAACGGGCAACGCTTTGAAAAATACTAACATATGTAGATAATTATTCCTTAATAGTTTTTTCTTATTTCGTAATTTTTCTTATAATTTCTTAATGAAGTATTTTTACACCTATGTTTTCATGACATTTTTTTATTTTCTGAATAAAAAAATAAATTCAGAACGAATCTGAGACATCCTGTATATATTTATATGTTATATATTTTGTATAATGGCTTCAAAAAAATTCTATATACCGTACTGTGCATGCACTATATTTATAGGATCATTTTACATTGACACAGGTAGAAAACTGCGAAAACTTCCACGAATTTTACCCGAAAGAAACACAGAATCCGTGGAATAGCTTCAGAACAATACGGGAATCTATATTAAGATATCTGAGAAGACCTCTTGAAATAAAGTAAGCAAAAACGTTGTTCGAGTTCTTGAAAAAAGAATCCAAAGTGCTGCAAATAGAATCTGGAAATAATTATTCTACAGCAACGATAATAGTCTTATTTTAAATTGACAATTAATTTGTCAATTTTTGATTTTGGTATATAGGCCATATTATACAAAATCGGCCATTTTTTGCAGTCGATGTCAGAAATTTTGTCGAAAATCAAATATGTGATGCAGTAGATATGAAACTAAGGAAATTTTTAGTCATTACGGTATCAATTTTGAATATGTTTATACGATAACAATTTTATAGTAGTTTCGATTTTTATCTCGGTAACTATTTATCATCAAAATTTCATACTATGTTGTAAATATATAAGATTAAATTGATCACTTAATAATTAAGGTAGTAACAATATTTTAATATTACGTATAATATTATAACGTGTAATATTATATAAAATCTAAGCGTAATATTATACATTTAAGTGTTGAAAGAAGTAATTGCATACAAGGTGTCGAGATTATTGAGATTCTCGATAATTTAAAAATCTCCTAAAATTTCAAAACAAAGACTGGATTAAAAGATTATGTATATTTAAAGCTTTTTAAAATTTTCTTTAAAATATAATCAAATAAAAATTATAGAGTATACTAAGTATGGACGCAGCTTTAACCTAAGAATATGTATTATAATAAACATGTTTAATAATAAATTGTCTAATATAAAAGTATAATAATAAATTATCTAATATAAACGTGTAATAATAAATTGTCTACTATAAACGTATAATAATAAATTATCTAGTGTAAATGTATAATAATAAATTCTCTAATATAGATGTATGTATAATAGTGAATTCTGTAATATAGATGTATGTATAATAATGAATTCTGTAATATAGATATATGTATAATGATGAATTCTCTAATACAGATATATGTATAATAATGAATTCTCCAATATAGATATATGTATAATAACGAATTCATTAATATACATATATGTATAGCAATAAATTCTCTAATATACAAATGTAACAATGAATTATCTAATACACACGTATAACAGTAATTCTTTATTATTCCACGCCAACAATATTTTTCTAATTTCATGTTGTTAAGACCGCCAGTAAGGAAATTTACTTTAAATTGAAATAGCTAAAAGTGAATGAAAAGCTTCGACGTTCTAATTTTTAAAAATTTAACAAATTCGTCGATTGTGTCTTTGAACGGCTCTATAATTCTAGTGATATCCAGATGATTAGAGTCGTTGTTACATTTTACATTCGCCGGAACAACCGTGGAGTGTCGTCAGCAGACCCCCCAGACGGTGATATTGATAGCGATCGCAGAATCGTTATATTTTGGGTGTGTACCGCAGTACTCCTACGTTAAATATAAGTCAGGAGTCGTTACACTTTTTCAGCAACAATACTTACCTACAGAACTACACGTTCCAATCTAAAGACACAGCGGATAGTTCGTACGAATATTGTACGTCTATGCAAACGTTTTGGACTTCTCGTTTTTCAATATTCGATAATACAATACAAGAGATTAAAAATGATAAGCTAGGAGTTAAGTAAGCGCATTCACCGTCTGAAACTTGATCCTGCATCAACCGATTTCGATTAAATATTCAACGTGCAAAGAAATCATCGAGATCTATAAAATGTATTTCTTACATTTTCGTTATAGACCCAGATAAACTAGTTTAAAGTTGTGAGCCTTTTTATATTTTTTATCATTCCAAGTAATAGCAAAGTGAAAAAAGCATTTAACTTGTCCTTCTAATATCTCCAAAAAATTCTAATAATTTCTTTCAATTCCAAGAAAAGGTTATTCTGTTGTAAAAAGTGTCCGAATACTAATACGAGTCGCTGTATTATAAATTGGCCATTATCGAATCATCAGATACTAGATTCTAAAATATGTCACGTGGGAGGTGGTATACGTTCAGTTTCAGTTCACTTCTGAAATATTTTCTCAGAAATATGATAATGATTTGGAAGCAATCAAGTCATTAGGCCGCTCTCGTATTTCGGCAACGTTTCGAAAGTAATGTCGTGTTAAAGTGTGCCACATCGATCGTAACAGATGCATTGTGGAACACAATACATTCACCCAATAAAGAACCGATACATTGACATGCAAGAACCCAATAAATTGACTAACATGCTTGAGTACCGTTTCCCTTTGTTGAAACTCGTATAGATTGTAGTAGTGTCGGATGTACAGCTTCCTGTCGCTCATCGTGTTTAACGCATCTACCGATCTTTTGTGCATACTCACACGCAGAGTTCATCAACATTTTATTTTAAATAATAAATAAAAATAAAAATAAAAATTTCTATTTTAATATCCTCATTATCCATATCAATATCCTCAAAATGGAGCAATTTCGATTTAATTAGATAAGTGCTTGAAATAATTTAATCTCGATTGTATTATACAAATACTTAAAATTGAGTAATGACGATTGAAGTAAACGAATACTTAAAATAAAGTAATGACGATCGAACTACACAAATACTTCGATTTAATTGTACAAATAATTCAAGTAAAATAGAAAATAAGCATGTGACACACATACTTGGATGAATGAACGAATGAATGGGCGAGATAGAGAGGGAGTAAGATAGTTTAAGCAATTTTGTTGTTTAAATCAAGCTCCCTTTCATAACTGGTAGGCTGGAAATAAATACTATATTCTATACTATTTATTATGATTTAATCGTACAAACGTTTCAAATAAAATCATTCCTATCTAATGAATCAAAAATCTGAAATCGCACGATGTCCGTTGAACTTTCCACAAGCAAATGCAAATGGCAAATGTTTTAACGAATTGTTTTGTTTGTTTTGTACAGGCTACGAAAACTCTGACTGGTTTATTCCGTCACCGGCACTAAAGTCACTTGACACTGATTTGAAATTGTCGCCGGACCAAATCCGGGAAACCCTCAACTACTTCAGTAAGTACTTGTTACGTTCAATATTTGATATTCTTCTATCACCTGTATCACTGTACTCGCGTCATTGACTTTGCTAAATGTTGCTCGTTTCACATTTCTGTCAAATTTGTGCATTGCACACCGTGCACTCTGTTAAGCCTTCTACTGTTTCGAAAACAGTGTTTTCACAATTATCAGAATTAACTCAGGCAGGAATGAACAATTTTATTGAGACTTTTAATCATGTGGCATCATTGAAGACAATCAGTAAACCGCAGCTAATTGGGAATGCCACGTCTTGTAATCTTGCCAACAAAATCATATCAATCATTTATCTACCTTGTAAATCAAGCTTACGATTCCAACATGTTTATTCAACGAACAAACCAATATTTTTGTCGATAAAAATCGCAATTTGCTGTTCCCCGATAGTATCCGTAACGATAATTGGTATTTGATAATAAATGTATGAATATATTCTACAATATTAAGTCGCCTGTAATGTTCCTTTCGAAGTCATGATATTTAACTGAAAAGATTCTAATTAGTAGACTGCGGATATATTTATGCAGAATCAAAATATTCTCAAGCCAGTGTGAGACACAGTTTTGAAATAAAATCTAATTTGTTGTCTAAAAACTTCTGATAAGTGGAAAATGAAATTACAGTACTATTTATAATATTCCTAATAATGCTAGTAATATTTTTTATAATATTTAAAATATTTTAATATTTTTAAAGTAATATTTTTTAAAATATTTATGTAATTCACTGCACGTCACTGGAAATATTTATATTGTATAATATTTATACTTATAACGTAAAAAGGTATTTTACTTGCAATAATTGTTCTGAAGTCTGTATTACTTTTTATTTAAAATAAACATTGCTGCCGTGAGTGCATAAAATCCGCAGTCTAATTATTAGCATAGGTAACAAAGTGAACCGTTACGTATCGACCGAGCGATATTTGCCAGTTGAACATAAAACGGTAAAAATTACTGAAATGTCACACGCGTGCCGCTGCAGTAATTCTTCGTATGTCGGATCATTAACTGCTCAACACTATTAATATACAGCTTTTACGTTATATTCTCAACTATAACATTTGCTTTTCCAAAAAATCGAGTTACTAAACTCATGTCTTATCAAATATTTCGGTTTCTCTTGTTAAATGTTAGATATCCTACCTCATACGGTACCTGTACAATGATCTAAATTAATTAAACCCGAATGAATTATATTTATTTATTTGTAAATTTATAATTTTGTATATTATACATATAATATACGGTATAATTGCAATTTTGGAATTAATCGCCTTTGAAAATTATTTAAAAGTATTTAAAAGAATAAGAGTTCTACAAAAGCATATTTTCGAAAATATCGAAAACAATGCGTTATCTTACGAACGTAAGAAAAAATCGAATAATTGCATGCATTTGTACTTTGCAGACAAATTCTGACTATTTAGTTGCGCACATTTATAGAAAGATCTTATAAAATAATTCTTAGTTACCGAAGAAGGTAAACCGGCAAATGCTACAGACAGTGACAAAATTATAAGAGACCACACTTACAAAACCAAAAAAATTTGATATACATGTCTTTAAATTCTCCTGATAATGAATGCACACAATTTGCAGTCCAACACAAGTACAAAAATCTGTAACTATAAGCTACATATTACTAGACTGTGAATCTTAATGCAAAATAAAAATTATTTGTCTCAATTGATGTAAGCTGATGCAAAAGAAAAATTTATTTCTTTTCTCAGCATGTTCAATACGTTGAAAACAGTGTGAAAGGTACTTCTAAATTCACCTAATATTTCTATTTTTTGTTTCTGCTACTTATTTCTGTCATAAATACCTAAAATCCACACTATTCACAAGTATAAAAATCTATAACTATAAGTTGTAGTTAGACTGTGGATATCCAGGCAAAATATAAATTATATGCATCAATTGTAAGGAACAGGAAACACGTAAGAGTTTCTTTCTGTGTTTAATTATTTTAGAAGGTCAAAAGTAATGTATTGATACTTTCTAGTTCTTTTTCTCCGTCTAGTCACAAGTATAGAAATGTGTAACTATAAGTTACAGTTAAACTACAGATCTCCACAAAAAATAAAAATTGTCTAGGTCCATTCTTCCTATCTTTAATTATTTTAATATCTCAAAAGTACTGTATCGATACCCTCCAGTTCTTTTACTTCATCTACTGTTTAAAATTCCATGTAGTCATTTTTGTCATAAATGCATAAAATCCACAGTTTATTTATACCATTGTCGAGAAGTGTGAGTAGATAAATATTTTGTCGGTAGAGTAGTATTTGCGAATCCTTTGAGAAAGCACAGATCGTTCTTTATTTGAACCGCTGCTTTACGCGTCATTGATAACGAGTGACGTCTAATTAGCCAGTTTTTCGTTGACCGGCCAATCGTAGCCACCGCCCGGAAGAGTTCTCGACCAATCAGAGCGCTCGACCCGGCACTGCTCTGGAAGTTCCATAGTTCGGTTTAGTCGCCGTTCATTCTCCACGTTGGGAGGGTGTTCTGCGTCTGTTTTCTCGTCATGTAAAGGGACTTGTTCCGTGCTTTTCGCAAGTCTACCGAGAACGTGTGCTTTCCTCTGGAATGTTGTTTATGAATAGGGGACAAAACGCGTCTGTGAACACCGTGAAAATATTGTGAAATGACAGTCAGAAAGTGAATCGATGGTTTACTAGTGCATTGTTATTCTACATGTGTTCGTTCGTGGTGTATACTGGTAATCTATACGTACTTATACGTAATATGTTCTTTGTTCTGTTAAATGTATAACGCAACGAGGAATATAAACTAGCTCCAATAATGCAAACGTGTTGACATAGGTTTCCTTAAATTAATCGTCGCTGTGGAACCTGAAAATATGATTCCACCAGAATCACAGAACGTGTAGTGGTGTTGTTATTTACTTTATATCCAGCTGTAAATGTTATCGTTCAAGGGAGTGTCCAACAGAATTAGTGCTTTGACGTAGACAGCCGCTGCAAAATTATTCTGCGACATTGCAATAGCTTCTTCTCATAGAAATTGATACTAATGCGGAATATCATTCGATTCAGACATATATACGTGATTCGCGTAAGAAAGCATTGACATTTAGGTTAGACTGGGACTTTCTAATAGCAATGCTTTTTGCCGTTCGTTTGAATTAACTTGTACGTTTTCTCCGTCGTTTAGGTATTATTATTACATAAAAATGCACGTATCGCAGAATTTAATGAAGGCGCGAGTTAGAACTCGTGAAAAGCGATGGATTTTGAACGCACGCGCTGTACAGGTTATGTTAGGTTAGATGTGCAGGGGAACGTTGCACGAGCATACAGTGCATTACATTTCTGCAATTTCTTTACACTCAGTGTTCGTTTCTAATTCATTTCCTCGAATGTTTCCATATTTCATTTTAAAATATGTCGCTGCTTGTTTTCTTATGCGATTCGCAATTAATGTTTTCTTTGATCATTTAAGAAATTTTTCCGCTCTCTTCGACTCTCAGTAGCAACATCATCGTTATTACATAAGCGTAGAAGATCTTTTTATCTCAGTGAATTCGTCGTTGATAACAGTACAACATATTTTATCACTGCTAATTTTAGTAGTATTCGCATATGAATATTTCTCTGAATAGATAACAAAAATAACAGCAGAATATTTAACATATTTTTTGTGATTCGTAGATGACAACGTTGCTCTTACTTTTCAAATGTACAAATAGAGGGAAGCAAAACACTGTGATTCGGCGCGTTTGAATATTATATGAAATAACGGCTGTTCGCAAGGCTGCATCGCATGACATCGGTTTCATTTTTCCGAGCTGTTTGCAATGGTAATTTGAACTTTCAGCTTTTCAACCGTAATTGAAATCAAAACCGAGGACTTTTCATCGAGCATATTGAGCGAGTCGTTTAATAATTAATAGGATTGGTAATTGGGCTGTTTATTTAGATGGTTCGCGATTATGCAGGTCGTCTTCGCGATACGGTTACGCATTAACCGACTATATATCCATGCGCTCTGATTATTTGATGCATTTAAACACGTGTTACGTTTGATGAACGTGCCGGTGCGAAAATCCAGACGCCTAATCAAGATTTAATACTGCACTGCGGATCTTTATGCAAAATATTAATTGTTTGCATCAATTGAAAAGGATAGATGCTAGATACACATTCGATTCTTTCTTTAAACTTGTACCATTTTCATTTAATATGATTAGTACTTTCTTGATTTTAAAAATTTCTTAGAAGAGAAAGGAAATTTATATTTATTGCAAGTCTACAGTTACTTGGACGCTTAAATATTGATGACAAGAGAACAGAATTTTATTACAACTTAAAAGAAAAGTACATTGATACTTAACACATTATTACTAAAGATCTCCATTGCACGTCAAATTCGTCGAAATACCGCAAGGTGTTAATACTTTTCACAATCTAAAAATAACACTCGAAATAACTGTTATTTGACAAATTCTTGTATATCAGTAACAAAATTGTGTTTGTTATTTAAGTTCAAGCTGTTTATCAGGAAATGTAAAAGACATGTTTAAAAAACGTTTCATTGCCAATATTTATTATCAAATGACGAAAATTCTTCCATTTATTCGTGACAATTATTGGTGATGGTCAGTATCAGTATCTCAGTCATCAATAACAACTATCAATGTGTAAAATTTACTTAAATTATTCATAAATAAGAAATATTGGATATTATAGTATTGTATCGAATTGTTTCGTGTTCACACTATTTAGAATGAATACATTCTTTCCTCCTTAATACTGAACTTTATTAACACAAAACAGACTCCTTAAATTGGCAATAAATTTACAGAAACAATATTAAAAATGTACTTCGTTTACTTTCCGAAGCATTAACGCATGTTTATAAAACACCCTATATGATACATGATCAGAATAAAATTTTTCTCATCTGTTATAAGTAACTGAAATGAACTTTCTCATGGATAGATATTATAAGCAAGGAAAATAAATTTTCTCCATCAGCAACAGAAATAAATGTTCTTATAGATAACAAATTTATTACCGTCAGTAATAACCAATTATAACGAAAAACATTTGAATCAAAGTAATAATCGTTACGGCTTTGTTCATGTTGTTTGTAACAATTATGGTCTCCGGTGGAAGATAGTACATCAATACTCTTCAGTTATTCTGGTTATTTCGGTTATTCCAATTTGTTCACTCTTCTAAACTGCATCTATTCGTTTCTGTCACAGGTGCATAAAATCCGCAGTCTACCTATTGCGTTCTTCGTACGTACGAAAGTATTGGTTCACGGTATTCTCAAATTGCTTTCGAAAATGTTTCGAAACTCGCCGGGTTACCGCAGTGCATCTACACGGTGTTTCATAACTATACAACCATCTCGCACTTCCTGCGTCCCACCGAATGTCTTCCACGATTCAGAGTAATTGAATAGCGGCATTGTTGCGTGAAAGTAAACGCAAGTACATGGTTTCTTAGAGTTATTATCAATTTCGCCTATTATTTGTCTTACAGTGCGCGAAACTGAGTTGGACAAATTTTTTTCGGATGACGAATATATAATATATAATAATTTCGGATGAACGATAAGGATTAACGAATAAAGCTTTATTTGACATTATCTAATAAATACCCAATCGAATAAAAGTTTATCTAGATAACAATTTTTCCGATTAAGACTTTATTTGAATAAATAGTTTTATTCGTTAATGGAATAAGTATTTATGGATATAGTGTTTTTCTATAATTTATTAATAATTAATTTCCTCCATGTTAATTTCTTCAATTAACGTTTTTTCAACTGCTCCACTGGAAAGAAATTACGTATAAAAAACGGTCAACAATTACTGACGAATAATTTTACAATCCCTGTTCGAATAATTTATTGGAGTAAAAAATAATTGATTATTCGATTAATTATTTTACATGAATATTTTTTCGAAATTTTAATATAAGAAGCAAAAAAAATTTTTGATTTTTGACATAAATGAAAAGAACATCAAAGCCTACTAACAATGAATAATTTGGATAATTTGGAAATGGTTGATTAATTCTTTCTGGAAAGTGATTTAAATACTCTAACTTAGTTTTAAATTGTCAATACCTTTTAATTTATTACGTCTTTAGTAGAATTTTGGTCAGGGAGTATACTGGCTAATGAAACATTGATTTTCTGATTACGAAGCCATGATACAGTTGCGTGTTTGATATTTACGTCAGCATTATCTTACTAGAAAGTCCAATTAATTCGATTCTTTCCTGCTATAAATGTTATATTTTATATTAAACAAAGGCGTAAGTTTATTAATATTATTATCGTAATTAACAGAGTATAATATTCGGGTATATCATCGTGTATTAATAGTACATTATTATCTTTATAAATCTACTAATTCTAACGATTTAAGTAAATTAATCATTTACTGAACGTTAATAAAATAACTGGTCGTTAATACAAAATAACACATAACGATCAAAGTGTTCCGAGAACCATAAGCGTTAGTATAAAATTCTAATGTCAAATAGTTACGATGCTTTCATGACTGCAATTTCCGGGGAAATCGTCGGATTCAATGGTGATGTTCATTGCTCGTGGTGGGTCGATAAATTCATCAAAATGAAAGTCATTCTACAGCAATTTACTAATGAGCCGACGATTGTAAATATTCTGCGAAGTGATCACTCATGTGGAAAATTGCTAAGATAATGGGACGAAGCCTTGACTTAATCTTATGAATACAGTGACACGATAAGAAATAGAAATGGTGTCGAAGTTAATTCTTCATTAATAGGATCCGTATAAAGAAATGCCTGAATTTGCATCGAAGCATCAAATTTAGTAATTAAATAATATTTTATAAAAATAATATTATTGCGTTGTTCAAAAAGCAATGTCGTTTCTCAACAAAATTTATTTCTGTGAGAGTATTTTGCCAAGGAAAAACGGAACTTCTACGAGCACAGGATTTTAAAGCTACCAGAAAAATGTCGCAAAAATATAGAACAATATTTACTGTAAACATTTAAAAATCGTCTTTCACTTTCTCTTGGAAGAATGAAATTAATTTTCGATCGATCCAATATTTTCGTCACATTTTCCTTCAGTTATCACTAGCGTATCGTTTGTAAATTTTTAAAATACAAGAAATCGTATAAATTAACAAGCTCTAATAGCATGTTTAGTTTCTTTTTATAACGAGTAATCTCCTCATTGACGAAGGAAACTTTCCTTTAATCCCAATTTTTGTAAAATCGCGTACGAAAATGAGAATTTGCCTAAACATTATATTATCTTATATTACTTATATTATCAATATCGGTATACGAAATAAATCAATAAGGTGAATTCATTTATCGAAGCTATGTGTCTACAAAACTTTTGCAAAAAAACTGCACCGCGAAGATAATTACCAGATACGTATGGCAGGTGATAAGATAATTATAATTGAATCTAATAGAAAACCTAACATTTGCACCATTTAATGATAAATTCCTTAAAAGTAAGATTGATGCTATTTATAGTCTATTATATATTATTTATTATTTGTCTTTATTGCTCAAGAATAATAGCTGCAGGTTTACGTATTGTAAAAGGCAGAGTATACAAAAGTGGAGTAGATGAATTACAGAATAATTTAAGGATATCATAAAATTGTTATAAAGTTTTCATTTTCAACTCGACTTATAGTTTTTGCAATCGATGCTGCTAATTATTATTTTGCTTGAATCTTTGCAATAGTCACTTATGATTAGGCTGTGCATTTTTAGATAAAATAAGGATTGCCTACATTGATTGGGGGATGCAAGAGCTGCATAGACAGATTCGCTGTTTTTAATTCGATGAGCTCATTTTCAAGCCAATAACGGTTAGCAGGGTATTGATAACTTCTCACATTCTCCGACTTAAAACTCGAATCTTCTAAATTAGAATTCGGAACGTGGTAATTGAAGTTTTTCCAACGATCAGGATTCAAGACAATGAAATGTTCTTCCAAAGGTAGACGCCATGCGGTAAGGCGGTTAAATGTGAGAAACAATTTTTCACGTGTTCGGTGATAGTCGCCGTTCAAACCTTTGGAAAAATGATGTAATAATCGCCAGACGGTCAATTAAGCCGACCCCGTTATAAAAAGACCGTGTAATTTTTTAAATGTGCTCCTTCTCGCGTGGTTCAACGCTTTCCCATAAAAGCGATCCGCGAATTAAAAGGCGCTCGGGAGAAAATGCGAATCATAAAGACTTATTGTTTTCTAGACGCCGTAGCGTCGTTAGAGCTCTTTCACACCGGCATATATTCCAAATCTAATTACGCCGTGTGATTAATCGGTAACCGTGGAATTTGTTCACTCTGCACTCGATTTTCACTTGTGCTTATGTCCACGGACGTGTTCAATAATAGAAAATGCTGAGAAAGTATTTTAATTAGGCAGAAAACTGCACCGGTATTTGCATGTTTCTGCGGAAGTACACGTGTACTTAATTAAAATAACAGTTGCTTATTGAATTCGATAAAAATTGAGCAATAATAGTTCTCTTATAGATGTTCATTAATACGCAATAGAACAAAATTTGTTCACGCGATAATTAATATTTAGCTTCCTTTGGTTTAGTTCCTTTGAGTTTTAGTTTATTAGAATTAGTTGTTCCAGGAAAAATCCCCATATCTCTGTAGATATGAGTAAATTCTGAATAAATAAAAAAAAAGAAATTTCATATGTTTACACGGTTTCTAACTTTGATGGTAACGCATTGGTAATATCAAGTACTCGGAATGATATTTAGAATATCCGTGATTCGACGATGAGTTTTCTATATAGCATCCGAATATAATTATTTGCGAATCGGTCAAATCGATATGAAATTTGATTCGTTGGCAGATTGCATTCCAGAACGGAGTCCTGATTAGATATAAATAATTGATAAATAGAATACAGATAATGTTTGTAATGAGAGAAGCTAACATTCAAGTGTCACGTGAAGATTTAGATAAAAGAATTAAAATAAATATAAGAAACAGACGATAAACTAAAATTTTCGTCTTTGTATCATTCGAATAAAATTGTATTCCAAGAATTTATTCGATATATTAAATTACATTACTCGAATATTTACGTCGTAAAGGATGAGCAAAGAGTTTGGCTCGATGTAACGATATCTTAAAATCGAATCTTTTTGTTGCACATTATTCTGAGAGTTATTTCTTTTGTCATATATGATATAAAAAATTATGCAATTATTTCAATTATTTTTAATTATTTCAAACGGTTCGATAATATTAACACCGTTGAAAGTAACGGTTCGAAATAAGAATTGCCTCAAGTAGTTGTTTCATATATTTATTCCGACTAAAATTGATACCTACATCGGTTGCATTTCTGGTGCCTACGTGCATACGAAAAAATTCTTTCGATACCACGGAACTTTAGAACATGGAGTTCCGGGTACTTCTTTTACTGTATCCCTATCTCACGAAAGTTGTTTTGGCAATTCGTTGGCAGACATTCCCGACACGTACCGCCATATTACAGGCGCATTGACAAAACGGCAGTCTGGCAAGAGTAAAAGCATTGTCGTCTTAGTATTCTGTATGGTATGCGATAGATCTTGGTGCATTGCGACGGGTTTCCATCGCGTACCGATGTAAGGATTCACAGCAACTGCTCCGGAGCGCTGCAATCTCTAATGCTCACAAGCGTTTGTTGCAACGACGACGTTGCAAATGTTGTTGCAAACCGCGAAATTCGCAACATTTAACGATCGCATGACTTGGCTACAAATGATTCGACAACTTCTGCTCAATAAATGACAAACTTCGTACGAAGGCGACAAAGGCGGTCGACAATTATGAGTTCTTCGTTAAGCGCAACAATACATGTTGCGATGTGTATTCCATTCGAATGTTCGATCAAACAGTTAATGAAGACGTGAAAGTATAGGAAGAGGATCTGTTCATTTATTTAAATTAGAACTTAAATTGTAGCTGCAACTTCCTGGACTGTTGCGTCTGCTTCCGGAAATATAACGTATACTCTTTTCTCATAATTTTTTGATGCACATGAATAAGCCTCGTTAAACATGAATAAAATGATATTCGGTTCAAAGGAAGTGCTGTTTTAATCAGAATGAGAAGAAATGAGAAGAAATTCCGCCGAATAATATCTTTATTTTCACGATCGGATGTTCAACATAGATTATTTTTATTCGATTGTCATTGTATAATATGTATCTTAGGATTTTACGTAAATTATAATTCAGTACAATTTACAGTCTGTGAGATACTGCTTGAAATTATCGGATGTTCACGACCATTTTCAAGACACATTTTTAAAAATCCATTAAAGTTCTTTTTATTTCCAGTTCAACAGTAATTCATCTAATTTCATTTATGTTAAATTAAACGTATGCGTGAAAGGCGGTCAATTTTATTCCGCAAACGGATTAATTTTATTTTCGCGAAGGGTGAATTTCTTTTGCAAAAGGATGAACAAAAACCTGCGAAAGGATAAATTCGTTTTGCAAAATCCTGTTAAAATCTTATTCGAATAAATTTTCATCGCGATAAACTGTTACCTAGATTAATTTTTATTCGATTAGATATTCGATAGCATCGAACCTAATTTCATGTTAGTCTTTCTCTGATTCGTCGTCCGAATAAAATTTTTCCCAACTCTATAACATGCTGAATTATCATAGACTGCAGATTTTTGAGTAAAATAAAAACTATTCATATCAATTATGTAGACATTAATTTCTTCGCTTAATAATTTAAATAAGCAACAGTATTTTGAAATTCTTCAAACGTGTTTCCACGGTTCTGCATTTCGTGTTCTGATTTTTCTCATAAATACATAAAATCCGCAGTCCAGTCGTTATAGATTCGATGAAAAACGATACGGTTTCATATGTGGTTTGCTTCGTTTAAATTCATCTTCGGGTCGCTGCTAACAGAGAAACGAGTCCGTTCGAACGAAAACCTGGAGCATTGGATGGCGAAGAACGCGCTATAGCTATCTGGTATTGCTATGTCTCGGCACTGACATAAATTCTTTCTGTTCTGGCACGTTAGACGCGCGAACGTTTCAGTCGTTCGCAGTATCTCCCCGAAGACATTCGTTCCGAGACGCGCGCAGAAAATATATTTGCACGTTGCGATAGAAGAAATACATGACAGATAACAAGAACAATGATAATCTTATCGGTGCTAGCACGCGTCTTATCGTTTCATTGATCGCGCATATTCGACGTTTTGATCGATTGTTCTTTTATCGTTGTTACTGCGCATTCTTGCTTGTGGAAATTGAAATGTATTATTGGAATAGTGCCAATGTATCATTGTTTCGCGATAATTTTTTAATGGCACGCACGGCAAATTGGAGGACGCGGTCTCAACTGGGATTAACGCTTTTGCAGCGACGAAACAAAGCTTTAGTGCTTCTTTCCAGTAGCTGTCTTTCTTTTTTTTATTTTATCGTAGAGTGACATCATTATTTTCAGAATAATATTCGTTTAAAATATCGGCTCGATACCGGCGAAGCTCGCCAATAATTATTTATCTCCATGCAATAGTTATCTAATCTAATTGCGCGATATCTCGTGTAACGGTCGTTTGTAAAATGTAGATGGTCGGTGAACAGTTTAATTAATTCCATGACAATAATAATGCTTCTTGAACAAGCAAATGGTTCATTAAGAATGCTATTTTTTATAATTGAAAACTACTTAGGGTTTGTTGCATTCCTATGTGGCAAGATTCGGGTAACAGAAGTTTGTATTTATTGTAATAAAAATGACTGTAAATTCGGTATCATTGTATACAGTTGGTATATAGGACGAAGAATTATGTATTGTATTTCATGATTTTCAATGAGGTTGGGTTTAAATGAAATATTGCTAAATATATATTGTGAAAGTATATACCTACAGCGATAAAATAGTACGAATATGTCGAAAACAGTGATTATAATTTTAGGAATATATATACCTGACTGTTTTCATCTCAATGAAAGACTTCTTTCGAGTTCGCAAATAAAACTGTGAATCAAATATGATTCAGTAATATAAATTAATATTATTATAAATGTGATCATAAATACGATCGTAAATACGATTTAATATGAATAAATTTTGTAGAGGCTGTTCGTTAAGCAAGTTTTCAATACATACATATATGTATAGTCGTGATTAACTTGCGATTAATCTGCGAAAAAGTGTCGACACGTTTGCATATATATTTATTTATTTAACACGTTCGCCGCCAAATTGTTTGGTGGTAATTGAAGTCGAGTTTAATTATTGGCATTGTATCGTCTCATACAAGAACAATATGTACGTAGAATAGATAGACTGCGGACTTTATGCAAAATAAAAATTGTCCAAATATTTATTTTTCTCTTATTGATAACTGTAATAAATTATGAATAATATAACAATATCTTTTAATTCTACTAATGTGTTTATAGCTTTGCATTTGATCCATTCTTTTTTTGTCACGTTTGCATAAATTCCGTTGTCTAATAATAAAACTACTGCATTAATTTTACTTGGTCCTTTAACTATTGAGAAAAATAATGACTTTTAAAATTATGACACCTTTTAATACTATAAATGATTTAATTCAATTTTCGAACATAACTGTGCTTCGTTTTTTTTTAGAAATAATGTTAAACGTTCTTTGATAAAAGATAATGTCTTTATAATTTACAGTGCTTAACGATGAACTTTATGTGTTACTTCTAAAAATATATATATAAAATCATTAAGTTTGATTTATCATAAAGTTGCTTTATAGTAGTTTATGAAAGTACCGATAAGGCATTTATTCCGGCTTTTAACGAGTGTTCTTGTAACATTTACCGCAAGTGACACATTCATGGAATAAGTAACTAAGAAATGTATCTTTACTATCTGGATAATCGTGAATTAAAAAATTAGCGACTCGTCATTTTTACAGATTACCTAAATCTAGTGTTAAATACAGTGTCAGAGATAAAATATCGAATTTGGTTGCACCGATTTTTATGAAATTTTTTGAAAGTGCTGGTTTGTGAGAACACTGGCACGTATACTTTTAACAGTCATCGTCCATGTTGAAAGGGTGAAAACAGCCTGTAAATGTGCTTCTTATCGGTACTCGAAAACGAAGTAGTACATACTATTCTAGTGTTCATACCATTCACCTGTGTTCATCGATGTGACAGACCCTACCAACAAAGGTTCGACTCGATTGCCACTTCAGACACAATTTTGCATAACAACAGCAGCGACGAACGCGTTGAAGGAAGGCGTTCGGGCAAAAATCTACTGCCAGTAGCTTTCCAGATAAAATTTTGAAAATATAAACAAATCCTTGTTTATGGAAAAGTTAGGATTGAAAAATTCCCATCCCAATTGTCTTCAACATCATGTACATAAACGGCAGCAAAAACTTCAGCATAAAAACTTGATTATTCTTCGTGCTATTAAAATTTATATTTTCAAAAAGCATAGTTAAACATTGTTTATCATGAAAAAAAATTAGTTGGTAAAATAATTTGCACATAATTCGACCCAGCGTAAGAAGTAGCATCGAAATACATATTTTCAAAATTCTATTTGTAAAATTACTTGTACCCACTATGAGTCACTGGGACGAACGAGTTTTTGCTTTCACTAAATATATAAGGGTTCAAAATAAATAAAAGAAACAAAGAAAGTAAATGTTAAAAAATAAAATAAATGTCTGGTAAAAAACGAAAGTTATTTATGATTCGATCTAATGGTTGATTTTCGCCTGAATGCCCCCTCTCATGTAACAGACCAAAGCGACTCACGTAAAACTACTGCCCCTCAGAGAGTGCGATTCTGAATAGCGAATATACAGAGAGCATTCGATCAGTTTCGCCGCGGACAGAGAAATGTTGAAAATTGGGCGATGGTAATGGTGACATGAGCAACAAGCGCGATTTCGAGGAATCCTGGAAGCGAAGCGAGAAGTCCGAGGGAGCTTCATGCCAGGGAACAGGCAGACAAGGAGCAACGAGCGAAGATCATTCTTCGAGAACGATTGACGACGTTGATCAGCATGCGTTCCGGGGTCCGAATGAGACGACACCGGCAGAACGGTACGCGGAAGCCTTTGTAGAACCGAGCAATCGTTCCCAGGGACCGCTCGAGGATTCCCAGGGAGATTCATCCTGCGAGACAATCGGCCGGGCCGCTCCGGTCGCGGCCGGTTCAAGACCGAGCGAAAGTCTTTCGGGAAACGCCGCGGTACCAGGAAGCTCTTCTTGGAGTTGCTCGGATTTTTACCAGCGAGCCGGTGCTCTAGACAACATCTGGTCGTCCGGCGGTGCCTTTGGGAAGCCATACGGATTCGAGCATCTATTGGGGATCCCCGATAACCAGTCCGCGCGGAACGTTTGGAGAACCGAAGCGGGTTCGAGCGATTTCTCGAGGATGAGCGGGGAGGACGGTTGGCAAACTGTCTGCGAGACTCCTCGTTCGGAGAGGTACAGCGACTCCTGGAGCCTCATGAGTCCCAAAAGTCCTCGACAGAGGCTGGACACCAGCTCTCCTAGAACCCCGATGTTCACCAGCTTGGCTCTGGACGTCTCCTACGCCGGCCTAGACTCGTCCGGTCTCCTGGACGCGAGAACGCCTAGAAGGACTCGAGATAACGATCCGCCGGAGTTCTGGCAGGATTGCAGCGTCGTCGATTACCTGGACAAGAAGTTAGCCGCGAACGACGAGAGCACCCCGGAGGAACGAGTCGAGACTCTGAAAGAGGTCCTAGCCGAGACCGACATCCACGAGGGCGATGGAGTCGTCTCGGATTTTTTATTCCACGTCGCCAAGACGAAACACGGCAAGATTTATATCAGGGTCATTAGAACGATGCTGCTCAATCGAGGTAGGATTATTAATAATGTCAAGAGATTTATTGTAATCATGGTGAGCGCGTATATGTAACGTGTGTGCGACGCACGGGGAGATCGACAGGCGAACTGTGCGAGCCTAAGCTAACAAAGGAAACAATCACGTTTCCAGCATTTATGACAAAAATGAGTTGTTTCAATTTAAAATAGTAGAGGGATTAGCAGCTGTTGGAACGGTTCCGAAATTAACTGTTTCAATTGGTTCTATATTAGTTTTCAGTTGAAACAGTAACGAGAACCGAAAATATGTTATAAGTAGACTGCAGATTTTATGCGTTTATGATAAAACTGTATAGCTGAGATATAAAATTGTGGAGACACGAGAAGAATTTAATAATATAGACACATTATTTTTCCATTATTAAAATGATTAAAAGGAACGGTTTGTTTTTATTTCATTTCCGTTTCTCGCAGTCATCTTGGAAAATTGTTATTTTGCACGAAGATCCGCAGTCTAATTATAATCAATTGCAAGAAACAGAAACTAAATAGAAAGTTTGTTACTGTTTTAAATAATTTTAATAGGTTATAAATAATTCGTTGACATCACAAAACCTATATAAGCTACAACCGATATTGTAACATTTATTTTTATTCAAAAACCGAAATCGATCTTATAACTGTTTTAAACTCCTATTTAAAAATGACACTGTATTATTTAAAAAAGAAAAAACTTTCCATTTAGTTCGTATTTCTTGCAATTGGCGTAGACAATTTTTATTTTGCTTAAAAATCCCCAGTCTATTAATAACGTTTGCTCTCATCGATTGTTTCGACGTCTCTGCTCATCCACGCGAATTTAGCGACATAAGTGGGTCGAATATTTCGCGCGGACGATCGGGAAAGGAACGACATCGCAGTATTCTAGAACGCCGAAAAGCTGGCCAATATTCTGTACTTATAGTGGAAGAACTTTTAAATATACCGTATTTTATGGTATTCGAGAACGCTGATCACGAACGATTCATAAAACGAAAGTTCTTTTCTCTAGTTAGTTCTTACTTACTGAAGTTCTTTTGTCTACTTAGTAAACTGAAAATGTCAGTTTCATAAGCTGCCTGGAAATCGCAGATCACGAATATGACGGTAAGAAATTAAAAAACGAAGGCCAGGTTAATAGAAATAAAGTGAAAATATATTTTAATTTACTTTATTTACATAGTTCGAAATCAGACTCAATACATTGTTCATCTATTGATAAATAATTATTATCAATTACAAGATAAATAAATAAACTCAATAATAGTAATATAATATAATGTTTTCCATAGTCAAAACCATAGGTGCTTGTCGATTTTTAATAAAAAGTATTATAAATCAGCAAAATTATATGATGCTTCTATTTGGAGCATTAATTATTCTTGGATTATTTATTATGTTACAATATAAGTATTATAAAATTTCTAATTTCTTTTGTTCATAAGACAGCGTACTACGTTCTGAACTGATGTTTACATTTTCGCAATATTAGCGCGCGGAATGCGCTTCGAATCCCTCCTTCTACTAAATTGTACGAACCTTCTGTACATAAATATTATTGCTGAGACATTTCAACGTAGTACGAAGACAGTTCCAAGTCAATACGAAGCAGCAGTGACCTATCCGATTTTTGTCACTGATTCAGGACAGTCTACGGCCGAGGGAAATTGGGTTGCACCAGGAAATGCTTGATTGGAACTGGTTTTCTCGGGCGTCAAACGAGGGATCAAATATTATTCGACGTTATGTAACTGGCTGTTCCAATTTGCGACTCGATCTCGATCGCTCTACTTGAGAGGTCGGTTAAAAAATGTGAAATTCGCATCATGGTTGCAGCATTGTGTGGCATACACTGGTGTGAATCGTTATGGATTCGAAGTAACTGTTCTATCCTTCGACAGAATTTTTATTCTTCTCCTGTCTTTTTCTCCAAAACGAATTTACCGTCTTTCCAAGTTTGAAACAGCTTAATTTTTAAACAATTCCCTTTGGCTTAGCGAGACAATACTAGGATTCCTTCAACGAACGGTACCAATTAAAAGCCTCGTCTGTTAGATTTACAATTTCCTGAAGTCGCAACCGTCTTTTTCCGGCAATAAAGTAATCACTGCACTTCCGTACAATAGAGTTCCGCACACCTCGTCGGCATACACCTAATACACGTTTAAGAAAAAGTTTTCGATGTCTCGGATCGAAGTTGAACATTTGTCGAACACTGCTTCGCGCGATTCTGTTCCCACCGTTTCGCACTGTCTCGATTTCGGCGAGCACCGCGATACATATTCACACTTGACTGGTCTTACGATCTCTGAATCTTTAACATGTTCCCGTGACACCATTTGGCGTCATCAGTTCTAAGCGTGTCAAGACGATTACATTCTCAATCCTCCGTCGCACCATTTTCTAAATCGCTAAGAGTATTCTCAATTGCGGTAATAATTTGCCAGCATTATTGCACGTATTGTTCAGAAACTGTCGTTTTGACACTATGTTTGCTACGTGAGCAGTCTGCAAAAATTGCATGCAATTAAAATATTTGTTTAATTAAATGCAGTGAACTGTTTTATTTAATCAAATACGGTAAAGCATTTTATTTAATCGAATACGGAAAAAGTATTTTATTTAATCGAATACGGAAAAAGTATTTTAATTAATCGAATACGGAAAAAATATTTTATTTAATCGAATACGGTAAAGTATTTTATTTAATCGAATGCTAAATTGAAAAGTCAAGTTGTATGACATTAATTACTTATTCAACCTTCTTACATTTTTCGAATTATATTCAAATTAGAGAGATAGCACAGATTATTGTGAATCTACTAGACAGTGAAAATGCATATCCACCACCATACAACGAAAGTACACGCGAGTCATCCGATACTGACAGGGAAGATGAATGATTTCGACGTTTGCATAGAAAAAGGAAAAGAGTCTAAGTTTTCTCCAATTGTTATTATCAGACCGCGGATTTTTATGCAGAACAAATGTGGTCTGCATTAATCGGACGAAATAGAAACTAACTAACAAGTTCATTCATTGTTTAGTCGTTTTAATAGATTAAAAACAATACATTGACCTTTCCAAAATCGTTTTCACTATTTTCAATTGTAATCATCCAGTTTTGCCATAAATGCATAAAATCCGCAGTCAAGTTGTTATCATTATTACTATTCAGTTTGTAATCAACTTTCGCTCGTAAAATAGGAAATATATAAAAACGCATAAAATATCTTTTCTGAAGTGACTTGTTAATTAAAAGAAAAGAAAACGAGCCATTTTCAGTTCTCCGGTAGAAATAGGCGCACGTGAATCGATGTTAGTTCTAATGTTAAAGAACTAGAATCCCATATCGGGAACAGCTCCGTCGAATACGATCATAAGTCGAAAGTATTTGCAAGCAACAAGCTATTAGCGTAGTTCACTTTGACTTTAGGTTTCGCGTTACGTACTATCGTATCACTTAGTTACACGTGAGCCTGCCGTTCATACCAGTTTTATAATCTCGTCCGTGGGAATTGCGAAGTACGCGATGCAAAGTCCAGTGTCCTACTGCACTCCGTTATTTGTAAACACATCGAATTTATGCTCGTATCCTAAGAGTACCAAAGAGTCTCTTTTTATTATTTTGAAAAACGTTGAGAAGGAAACATTGAGACAGTATAAAAAAGAATATCGAATAAAAATTGCGAGAATCAAATAAAATCCAAAGATTTTAGTAAAATTGAAAGAGTATAATATAGTTTTGATAGTTGCAAAAATTGAATTTGATAGACACGTACTTACCAAATGAATCGAGTCACTCTAATGAATTTAAAGCAGAGCTCAGATTTATTTGAAACGGCAATAAGAAATAAATAACTATGCGCGAGTAATTTATTCACGAATAAGGTAATAGTAACTTTTTCGCAACAGAATAATTCGCGAATAATTATTTAACTCTGTGTATAATTCCTAGATAAACGAATTGAAGATCGAAAAATTGCACCGATCAGAATCAATTCCACAGCGAGCATAAAGTAAGAAATGATCGATTGCGTGTGTAATTTTCGAAGGGGTCATATTTATTTTAATTACGCTTTTCGATTGCGTTGTTATGAGACAGGTTCAATAGTCGTTTTACCTCGTTAGTAATCGCACTTGTCAGGTCTCGTTCATAATCGCGTGGCGTCAGACGACGACGATGTCTGTGTGCGAAAAAGGTTATCCATGAGAAGGATCTTGAATCTCGTGAATCTTGTACTTAACCTTTTTCTCCCATTTCATTATCGTTTGTGAGCGAATTCGTAATTATCTGCGGCACTTCCATCTTGTAACCAATTCAAGAAAAGTAGTGCATCCAATATTCGGTTTCTCTAGTAATCTAATTGTATGGTCTGCACAGATTAAAGAATAAATCGTTTTGCAATAATTTCAATTCGAATGTGTCTTTATTTTCTGTTGAGTCTCGTTGCTTTTATTTATCGCGTACATTTTATTACGATAACTATCTGAACAAATTATCCAACTTCGTGAACTTGATCTTTATTCTTCGTTAGATTTTATAAAAATATATCACCTTTTATGAATAAAGTTCATGAATGACGTTCTCTTTTTTGAATAATACCCTTTATGGCTGAGGTTTATTTTAATTGAGTGATCATCGAAGATGGTAAAAATAGTGATGCGTGCCTCGTCTGATCAACAAAGTCTCACAGTTCCTAGATCCTGGAGACGTATATCGTTTGAAACTAGCTATAGCAATTTCTAACAGTTTGCCAAAAATTGTTGAAGCAATGTTACACAGAATACTGCAAAAGATTGATCAAGTATACCTTATCGCTAACACGAGGATTGATATGAAACAATAGATATAATTAAAACAAGCTCAAGCTATTTAACACTGGACCAGCAAATTTTTTTGATAAAAGTAGAACTGAATATGTTTAGGATCATTGCAAATTGAATTTGAACTTGAAGAAGGGTGAATACAATCTGCAGAAGGATTAGTTTGATTTAAAAAAAGGATTAATTCTATTTAAAAAAATGGATTGAAAAAAGTGAATTTTATCTGCGAAAGGGTGGATTTGATTTGAGAAAAGGCAATTATGATCTACAATTCGATGATCTCGGAGTGAAAAACCTGTGTAATTCGAAGAAAAATTTGAACGCGTTCGATCACTGCATGGACCCATTACTACCTGTGTTTTATTGTCAGCGGAAGAGGAAGGTAGGGGCGGGAACGACAGACGGCTCACAGGTCGACAGTTCATCAGCCCCGGCGGCGTGCGCCATAATCTTATAAAGCGTGCATTTTCCAGAGCTGCCGACGTTAATGAGTTCATTTGAAAAATTCATTACGCTCTTGATCCTACGTAATTTAGGTATACCCTATCAGATTTAATTATCATTTTGTAGCGGGGTTAGAAACCTTGTGTAACTTGTTAACTGCTTCTGTTCTAAACATCGATCGTAGAACTTTTTCAAAAGAACTAACTGGTTAAAATGATACATATATTTGATATTCTTTAGTTAATTATATATTTTATAACATAATATAAATTTTATTATATTATTTATATTATATATATTTTATATTATATATATTTTATATTAAATATATTTCATATTATATATATTTCATATTATATATAGTATGTATGTATTATTATACTTTTTTTATTGTATAAATCACATATATTTTATAAATTTGTTGCATTTAAATAAAATACGCAGACGATCAAACATATACAGTATAATTATAGTAACTTGTACAGTTTTCAAGAGAACAGGTTAAGAGAAAATTTAAATAACATGACAGAATTTGGTGGTAACATTTTCGTAGCTAATCCCCTAAGAGATGGGTATATTTGTAGGGAATCACCGTTCTACTGTATCCAATAATAAACGACCTTTACGTAGTATCAGAAATATCTCCCAGAGACGATTCTTCCTCCAATTTCTCGCTCATCGGCAGGCACTCTAATTTCGAAAGCATAAAGCAAAGTTATTCGTTAAATTAATATCACCGATTAAATCGTTGCACCATAAAAATTGGTCGAGACTGACGATAAAAGTTTCATTTTCTTAAATGTTAAAGAGACGAATTCATTGTATTTTGACTAAAATGCTTTTTGTAAATTTTGCTGTTTCTTGGAATGACAAACCAAATAAAAAACTCGTCTTTTAACTTCCGTATCTAAACCTGAAACGAAATTTAAAAAAATAATAATGAAAAAATATATATTAATAATATAATATTTACATTGTGTAATAAAATGTATGTGTAAATAAAGTAATAAAATTTATATTATATAACAAAATATATAATGTAGCAAAGGATACCAAAGTATATATACTTCTTAACCAGTTAGCTCTTTTTAGTTTTTATACTAGTCACGAAGGAATGACAACATTTTGTTGTTAAAGAGAATCAATGGTTCTGCGATCACCAATTTTGTACTTCCTTATATGGTTGTGCTTCTTTGAACTTGATTTGACTTCCTTTACAACCTCAAAAATTTGAAAATTCACTGTCTTATAAAATCTCTAAGTCGAAGTATCGCTTGTTAAACCTCCCTTACTAGAGACCTCTAACACTTGATGATTTCCTTCGCATCCCCCGTGGTCGAAGTTATCGAGGTTTTACTATAACAGTAATAATCGATACGGGATAATACCGCCACCACGATTCGAAACACAACGAAAGTTGTGTTACCATCAGTCAATTGTGTTACGGGAAAGTAAAATCGAGAGGGATTTCTCCAGCTAATCTTTTTGGCCGACTGACAATAACTGTGATCGATTGTTGCTCTAGCGGGAGCAGTAGACGAGTAACATTTTTTACTAGTCATAGGAGGTTTCAATGAAAAGAAAACCTCATTAGTTTTCAAGTATCATTGTCGCAACCTTGGAAACTAGAATTCGATGAAAATTCATTTCAGAGTTACGAAAATTGAATCTCACGTAACGCGTACTCTTTGCGCTGAAACTTTTACCATTTCGTCGGTGGCATCGTATTTCTCTTTCGCGAGTTTTCGTGAGTTTTCGTAGGGTTCTTTTGTGCTTTGTAGTTAGCAAGAAAGAGGAGAGAAGCGACTAGTAAATAGTAGAGAAGACGAAAAGTTTTTATTAGAAATACATACTTTCGTTTCTAGCGAAACTGCAGATTTTTTCTGTAGTTGAAAGAAAATGTTTTCGTCACTTTTAAGAAAAAAAGTGATTTCCAAAATGACGTAATTTGATGAGGTGGGTCTATTTTTACACATGGTGTCTATCTTTGAAGATTGCAATTGTGTTAGAAAATGAAATTCGTTGCTCGATCAAGATTCTAAGCGCTAAAACTACGGGTCTCTGACAAAAACATAATTGGGCATGCTTAGAATTCTTTGCAATTCTACTTAGCAATTATTTTCAACATGCTCTTTAAGGTATTAGATTTCGAGATGTATTAGTTTGTCTCTTGATGTTAATAAACTGCGTGAGAATTTCAATTGATTGTTAGAATTCAAATAATCAATACCAGTATTTCAAATCTACCAACGAAATAAATCTCGCCAAGTGTCAGAAAGTACTTTATGAAGTTTCCCAATACAGGAAAAGAAATTTTTCAACTTGGACATAAATATAAACCAAATCAAAATGAAAAGAAAAAGTAAGGTTGCTTTAACACAGAGATTCGTTCGTTATATTTAAAGCTATTTTTAGCGAAGGAGTCAAAGAATGCATTCAACAATTTTAATTGAACACTATTTTTACCAAAAGGTTAAAGTCACGCCTTCTAAAATTTTAATGTGACGCTATTTTTACCAAAGGAATCAGAAAACACCTTTTACGATTTTAATTTAACATTATTTTTACCAACGGAGTCTAAAGAGACGTTTGTAAACATTTTAATTATAGATTATTCTCTAAAAATTAATTTCATTTGATCGAGTTTTAAACTTTTCCTAAATTGATTATACGATTTGTTTGGTAACAATAGATGTATAAAATTACTTTGGTAACGGTATATAATTAATTTAGTAAAAATAGGCATATACAATTACTTTGGTAAAAATAAATTAATACGAAAGATGTTATTTGCAATTATGTTGTACAAATTATGTATGTAATAACACATGATAATAATTAAACTGTGTATAAAATCATATGATACAAAAGCTACTCGCGATATCGTTTTACCTCGACAGAAGATTAGATTGTAGCTATTTATTTACAAAGGTGGAACGATTGATATTGATTTGAAGCTTAGCTCCTGAGTATATTTATATCATTGTGTTATGATACATTCGTATATGAAGTTTATCTTTTTTTTTTTAAATTAGAAGCGATTAGTTGATCAATTATAAGTAAATCATAAGACGAAAGTACTGTTAGCAGTGCAAACAAAAATTGTATAAGTACGTATAAAATACTTATATTCATTACTTTTGAATAATAAATCACTGTTGAAAATTTACTTTATTGTTCCAATTAGTATATTTGATTATTATAATTATACATAGTATAATTCAGTATATGAAAAATCACACCGACATAATTTTTGTTGTCCACGTATCAATTTTCGTTCCAATGAGCAAACGTTTTTTTCAAATATGTGTCAGAAAAAAGATTATATTTTTATGAATTTATCAGAGAAGTGTACGAAAACAATCTCTTATCAAACGCATACCACGACAATAAAGAGCTATAATGTGTATTCAATAAAGCCACTTTTATTTCAAATCGGATAAGCCATTGATAAGCCTCCGATGCAAATCTCATCCAATAATCATAAAAGCAAGTTGAAGCGACGTGTTGTGGATGAAAAAAATGTAACTCAAGTTGCACAGGACTGTTTATTGTATACGTATGCGTAGAACGAGATGAATATGAATAGAGTATGAAAGTGTCGACATGCTCGGTGTCCATTGATAAAATAATTACAAAACACCTGGGTTCTTTGTACTTGTATTTTATAGTTACTCGATGTTTAATTATGTTTATGATTAATTATGAATTGATGCAGGCATTCGGAGTTTGATAATTTCTTGTAACTATGCACCGCTCTTTGAATATATTTTTTTGACAATTTATCAGCGCCAGTTATCCATAACCGATATTACAGCTGATATTTCAACACATCTGTAGATTGCGAATTTTATACATTTATGACATGAATGATTACATCAAATTAAAAACACAGAACGCATTTCATCAAGTTAGAGATACCGCAGTATTGTGTTCAATTCATTAAACCTCTATAGTCCAACATTTTTACATAGATTCAAAATAGGTTGTATATATAATAATATAAATTAACCATTAATTTACTGACTAAAACGATCATATTTTAGAACTATGTTTTAATATAATTAAAAAATGTCACATATCGTTAATCGTTGCGTAAAATTTGATATTTTAACAAATGTACGCCGTATTAAATTTAAAGTACGTTTTATATTGTTTTATTTAGTGCATACGACAAATGTAAAAATTAATAACAGTAAAACAGAACATAAAAACACGAATAACGTAGAAAAGAAAAATAAAATAAAAATTAAGAAATTATAAAAAATGAAACTACTATTTTCGTTGACACAATAGAAATTTTTATCCTATATTTGTCGGTACGTGTATGTGCAACGAATGAAATTTATTGAATAAATCCCGCCAAACTGTATCTTTATAATAGTAACAATCGTAAGTTAAACAGTTTGGTACGCGTTGAAAAAGAGAGTTGATATTTACGGTAATATGAAAATTTAAATCGCGAATATGATTGGAAATCGGTTAATCACGTTCCAAAGGCAGCAATGCCAGGGATCCCTGACGTATTATTAATAGTATTGCCTTGAGAGGAGAGCCTGGTCTAACTTATTGTAAAACTGTCGAACGAATTGAAAGCGGACAAACTCGGATTGCGGAAATCTCCACGTGGAGCTTTGCACGTGTTATCGACAAACGTTAATTCATCGGAGTTCCTTTTCAATGTGCTTACAATTTTTCGTTTAATGCTGCTCAATACAAAATTGTTAAGGTTCGGAACTTAATGTTTATCTTTATCAGATATTCTTTAGTTAATTTTTCATGAATAATTTATTTTATTTTATTATTGAGTAACAAATAATTTTGTTATTCTGTATCCGAGAGACTTTCGAATGGTATGATTAAATGTTGCACATTGTAGTTGAAAAACTGAAGGGTGACTCTCATATTTATATTTAAAGGTGGCTCTACTTATTTCTTATATTAAAGCAAAAGTGCTTGATATATTTCACTTTGCAGTTTGTTCGCTTCTTAGTTTAATCAAATAATTGAACAAGAAACGCGCGCGAGACCATGTCTAATCAGTAGCACTAAAAAGTGTCCAATAACTGGGTCGTGCATATATATCCCTGTGCAATCACTGGAGCATCGAAAGGGTCTCACATTTTTTGCAATTAGAGGCTTTCCCTGCATACAAAGTTTCCTTTTTGACATGTATTTTGAAAAATAGACGATCTACCCTTCTTGAGAAGCTTGTTCACGTATAATCGTGACTTTTATTAGTCTAATAAGTAGACTGCGGATCTTCATGCAAAATAAAAATTTTCCAAGACGATTGTGAGGAACAGAAACGAAATCAAAATAAATTATTTTCTTTCGTCACAAACAGAATATCGTGTAAATGTATTACTAAATTCGTCTTACATGTTCAAAATTTGATATCTCAGCTACACAGTTTCATCATAGATGCATAAAATCCGCAGTCTCTTAATAAGCGACGCACAACCGAGATTCTTTCCTCAACGTTTACATTATTCTGTAAAACAGTGAAACCTTGAAACACCGTCTCTATTTCTCGTTTGAATTTCCCTCTCGGGCGGCAATACGCTTGTTGCGCGCGCAGCCAGCTTCTGACAGCTTCACGATATGGCGCCGTAACTATTCCGTCTGTGTTTCGCATCGCGCCCCCTCCATGTTCTGTCACGAAAGGAAGCGATCCTCCGGTAGAAAATGTGCTCGAACATCACGCTAGTGCGCCGACCAATGTTCGCGTAAACAATTCGCGGTTTATCTCGAGCGACTGACCGAAAGCTTGTGAAATGTGCCCGGTGACTCCTCTGACGTCAGAGGCGTAAAACCAAGTGTGTTGAATGGTAAGTATTTACTTCGACAATTCGCACGATAAACGGTCCGGTGCGGACCAATCGATTAACGAACGCACGTTTCGCGGTCTCTCGGTACTTTTTAAGTGCACGTTCGCTGGCGATACAATTCGTATCGCTCTCGGACAACCTCCATACACCTCGTCGCAATCGGAAATATACTTGGACAAGGATAATCCGCGTTCGCCAGCGGTCACATGTTTTATTCGATCGACGTTTTTAAAGATTCCTTGAAAGTCGACAGCGTCCCACGGCTCCCGAACATGTGATTCCTCCGAGCAGACAGCAACTAGTCATGCCTCCGACTTTCAGGCTACGTCACTGCGTAACCTTTGCAACCGGACGCCATTTTTAAAAGCCGCAGCCTGTAATCCGTTCGTCGCTAGGCTCTCTTCTCGTTTATTTCTACTCTTGTTTATTCGACGCTGAGAATTTACACACGATCTTCCTGCAAATCGTACCAGAGATACGTTTTGTCACTGATTAATTAAGCCGACGCACTGTTTTATCCACGAGCGGCAAAATGCCTCGTCTTAGACAAGTACCCTCAAAATGAAAAAAAAAAGGAAATCTATACAGGTAGTTAATTGAACAATCAAATCGATTGTTAATACGATTACTTCTTATTTGTATAAATTATTATCACGGCTACACGATTTCAAAGAAGCTCGCCTCGAAACACCTCACATATAACATTATTCGCAGTGCTGTTGTTTTCTTAATTTAACTAACTAATGATGGGAATAAGTGTACTAGGCATACATATGTATTTCAATTGTACAAAATTTCATTGCGATGATATTCATTTTTGTTGATGTATGTCGTTTTTATTTTCATTCATAGTTTGTGACACATCTTTAATGGAATTTCGTTATTCACTATACGTAAGGAAAACTTAGTACGGACTTAGTTACGTCACTATACGTTACAGGATTTTCGCATAAAAATGTTTTGCATTGCTGGCATAAAGTTCTTTCAAATTTATTTATATTGTATATTGAATATCTGTTCTACTATACATAATATTTGTGTCTGATAGTGATATTGTTATTTATTATTATTATTATTATTGTAACGTGAATTTTATTACCTATTCTGTTAATAAGTCTGCATATGTAATAAAGCCTAGTTGTAAAAGATCAAAAAATTCTGCATAAATATGTGAATTCAATTGGAAAATATTATATTACGAAGTTCAACGTGATTTCACGGTTTACAGGCAACCATTGCCAATTGCTTCGAACGTCGTTCACGTTTGAACGCTCTACGATCTTTCTTCCTTTTTCATTTATTTTGGAAATAACGAAAATGTTAAGACTGTGCCGATTTTATAATCGACTGTTGCGAACGATTCATTTGGAGGAATACTCTGGCGGTTTCTCGGGATGATGTAATGTTGGAAGAAGATGCATACATGCAATTATTATCAGTGTTTGTCTGCTTTTACATAATTCGGTGGTTGTCACATGCGATTACTGGAGCACGTGAACTACTATTTGTTTATTGCTCTCGTAATTTAATTTGCGACAACGTTTCTACGGGTTTTCGGTTACAGTTTCTGTTTAGCTTAATCGAGTTTGTGCTTTATTTAACACTATTCTTACCAGATTGTTGAAGTCGGAGCACCTTACAGAATGGTAATTCAAGATTATCTTCGAAGTTCAATCCTTTTCCCACAATTAATTTTTCAACTTGTCCATAAATTATAAAAAAATTAATTTGATAAAGATATGCAAAAGGTCGTTAAGAAATAGTGATATATGAAAACGAATATTTCCAAGCAACGGAACACTGATCTAACTGTCATTAAAGCGTCACGTGAAACGTCGGCGTTGCAAATGATTAAAAAAGGGAAATACAAAAACGCAAGGTTCGTTTTTTCCATCGGAGTAAATCATAGGAACATGTTCAACGAATTGTGGCGAACATGCTGGCTTAATTTGGAGGTCGTTTGTCTCGGTATGATTTGTTATGCAACAAATTGTTGCACTCTTCCACACGGTCTGTTCACAGCCGCGACGTTCTAATTGCTCTTATTTGTCATTCGATAAAGCTATCGCGTTAGTTTGCAGAAAAAGCCAGTAGATTCCAGTCCGTCTTTTAACCTCGCGATTTCATTGTTCTATCAAACACGTTGTTCTACAGGTGTTTGGATTTTTCACATGCTTCTAACTGAATAGAACAAAATCTACAGAGAGATAAGCTCAATCGATAATGCACGTCGTGCCAGCGAGATATTTCTCGAGTCCGCAATATTTGTTTTCTTTTTTTCCCGCGTATCGCAATAATATCTCCAAAATTAATTCGATTAATAAATCTATTAACAATCGGACGGCGGATCTTTTTGACAAAAATATAACCGTGGATGCTTAGCATCATTTATAATTTTATTTATCAGTTGATTCAACTGATTCTTTAGGTCTTGTAAGTTTTCAATTTTGTATTTTTATTATCACAGAATCATTTTTATTCCACGTTATATTGGAATCAATGCTTATGCAATGTTGTATGATTTAATGGAACTTCGGTAGCTTCCGTGCATTCCGGAAAAAACAAAGTTATGCTCATCCAATTATTATTGATCTGTAATATTGGGTTATCCGGGATGTAATTTTGTGTTCTTACCAACAGAGGCATTGGTTCTATTTTTAACCAGCCGGCTTCATTCCAAACCCTAAATTTTTATCATTGGGCGGAATTTTTTTTTTGTAACTTTTATTTAATGATCTCGAGAAAGATAATTATTTCAATTAATGTAATTATCTAAGATACGTTTCATATTTATCTCCGCAATAACAGTTATTTTGTCGATTCTATGCATTTATGACCAAAGCGAGTGGCTGGAATTCAAGACAGTAAATGCAAGGAATAACTGGAACTACCCAATCAGACAAAATTAATTCGATAAGGGGTTCCATAAACCCCTTTTACTAAACCATACATCGTAATACAAGCAATCATAGGAAGCAAATCGAATCGTGTCTTCGTTATAGAACGATGCTAGTTACAGTTGTAGAACAATAGTAGTCGCATTTCAGTCTAGATATTTCTATTGTTAACGCTAGATGTACGAGCACCAAACGTGATTAGTATGTGTTGCATTATAAAAATTTCTAGATATATTTTACATTGATTTTTTGCAATCTTTGAGGGAAGAAATTGATTTAATAATATCAGTCAAAAATACATAAAACAGTCTTTTGTCCGACAATTATTTTCGAATTATACAAAATATTCGTACCGAAAATAAATGTTTATTAATCTTCTGCTTATCGCAATAGAGGTGTAGAATTTTTATTCTGATTAAAAATCCGCAGTATACCAATTGAAATTCTGATCGCTGGAAAGTTTTTCATTAACAATTAACTCACGTCTGACATCGAGATATGACTATTATTGTTTATTAATTAAACGGGATAATTACCCTGTAGATTACAGAATATAATACAATGATTCACATAGGGTACATCGTGCAAACTGCGTAGGGAGATTTGAGAATCGCAAAGAAAAGTTGACGTTGCTGTAGTTTACATTTCTAATAATTCTGTTGACTCGGTAATATTGGGGCATAAAGGGTCGACCAACTATTGACATAGTTGCGGTGAGCTGATATAGCAGAGGAAGGTTATAACGTGCTAACAAAGAGCCGAGGCGAAATCGGTATTTCGGAGATCAGGAGAGTTTATTGGCAAAAGTTAAATATAGTTCGCAGGGAGGTTTGTCCCGCGTTTGCATCTCTGCTCTTCTAAATAAAAGATGAGAGTCGCGGACACGGTTTATCACTCCGGAACATGGTCTTATGCAAGCCTGAACCTGTGGAAAAATCAATAATCACCTGCGACGTCTCTACTCAAGAAACCGCGTCAGAATAGTTCGGGGGTTTAGCTTCCAGCTCAGATTGCTCGCGCGACTGTCTCGCTTAATCGAGCGTCTATGCCCGATTCTCATTTTCGGAGTATGTTTTGGGATTTTTCTTCAAATAAACTAATCAAACAACTAAACTTATTTATACGTATTTACAGTTTGTTAGAGCAAAACAATCGAGTACTTTGTTATTCTCAACTCGTTAAGAGGGTCTTTTGTTTTATAGGGTTATTTCCTTCAGCTTATTTTCGTTAGATCAGTGAATTGTATGGTGCTATGATTGTTTATATATATTCGGCGATGTATCGAAAGTACGAGATAACTTTTTCATGTGAACATTTTATTCGAATCGTTATAAATAAAAATAAAAGTTACATAAAGTTCATCCAAACAAATGCCATGATTCCGGCCGCTCTGTTTACCTGGAGTCAATGATATCACCTTTTAATTAGTATAAATACGATTATCGTGTGAGCTAGGGGGAAGAAAAAATCGTGATGAACGAAATAATTTCGGCTCTTTAAAAAGATGGTAAACATCAATATTTGATTTTATTATATACCCAGCGAACATACTTTACAAAATCGAAGGTAATTGGCCGAGAACTCGAACGTAATATTGTGCGAGTCATCCGAGCGGAATTTTTTCCAAATGGTCTACCTTCTCGGTGGAATAATTACTACAGTTTCCTAACATATGAAAATTCATGACTAATACTCGTATGCATGTGGGCTAGCCTGCAATATTTCAAAGAACCAGGTCTTTAGTTTATCAATCACAGCATGTTTAAGGAAGGGTGAGAAAATGTCCACAGAAATACAAATATGTCCTAACAATGTTCTATCTTGAATATTTATATTTTATTTCTGAAGTAGCAGCTGCCTAAATAAATAAACCAAATAAATATACCAAGAACAAAGACAATAATATTTATAGCACCTTTTCCTAAATGAATACGAAATGACCGACCCTTAAATCTTCCAACACCTTAAGCGCCTTAGGATTAAAGGAACAAGAGTAAAATGCATTGTTCAGATTGTTCGAGAAAGGAGAACGCTCCCTTCGAGAAGCGGAACTGAAGACGGGGCTGACCTTTGTACTTAGAAAATAGAATTTATAAGAACAGTTATTCCTAGATGGGATCGAATGGGATCCTTTCTCTTCGCGCAGCTGCTTAACATGCATACGTTACAAGATTGCTTCTTCTATCGACTTCATCATCCTGCAACGCGAACTGTGAAATTTCCTTTACAACCTGGAAAAAAGAAACAATGAAAGAACCGCAACGATTTTCCTGGTTCGTGATCCGTTGTTGCTAATTGCGTTGTTAACACGTTCAGGAAAACTGCGAAATTAATTTACCAAGACGCGTCGCCACGATTAACACTAACTCTACCCGTGTCGATCGAAATGACCTGTCTCGCATTGTTTATTCCAAAATTGTCGATACCGTAAAGATTCTCTGAATGGAAATAATAGAATGATTTTTTTAATTCAAGCATGCTTCGCAATAGGAAACGAAAAGTCTAAATAAATTTAATCTCGTTTTCAAGGGTAGTATAAATTGCGTTTTTGTTTAAATTTCTTTTATGTATGTTTCAATAACGTTTAAAAAATTTTTGGCTTAAAAAAAGATTGGAAAGACATGTAAGACTCTTAATTATTTTGGTCATAGCAGGTACTGGACCAAACAAAAGAAGTCGATAATTTAAAAAGATGGCGACATTTTGAAATTTGTTTATCGATTTTTCCTGATTATTAATATTTCAATATTGGAAGCTGAAGAAGTGTAAAACATAAAAAGACTGAATTCATTGAGACCTCTCGACACATAGGCTTAATGTTACATATTTTTAAATTCGATCTTTGATAATCGTAAATTATTTATTTTATCGCCGACAGTTTTGTCGGATTCAACTATGATATAACTAAATATACTGAATTTGCATGAAAGTCTCGTTGACAATAGCAGACTGTGAATTTGATATATTTCTACCGTTCATACGAGCGAAAACATTTTTAAAGATATCGAATTATTTGCTACCTTTCATTAGAGAATGTGAATGTTAATATATACACCCAATTACATATTTTCTCGTTATTCGATTTGGTCTTTTTAAGAAAGGCTTTTGTGATAGTTTCGAATTTAGAGAAAGCCTTAGCAGAAAGAAATATTTACTTTTACTCAATTCTACGGGTGTGTGTACGGTATCATAAATATCTGGAGTTCGCTAATTACGGAATCCCGTAAGAATCGCAGCGGTAGATCATCGGCAAAGAACGAGAATTTTACGAAGCCGGTATTAAATGTTCCACGATAATAACGTAAATCAACGTAACTCGCCGTAAATTGCAAAACCGTGTCATTCGATATGCCAGTGAATCGCGTTGTCCTGAATGTGTTAAATAATAAACAGTTTTACAGCCCCGCAACTAGAGCATTTCACGCATAATAACGCCATTACACAGTATTCTAGGAATTTTCCCTTTCTGTGACCGAAATTATTCTAATAATTTTTTAAGCATTTCTCTAAGCATTTTTTACGAAACCAAAAATTTTCTTTGCAAGCTTTTATATAAAATTCTGATTTTCTTTTTTCAACTTAATGTGCTTAAGATTATGCTACGCACGAAGGTTGCAAGAGGTTGCACCTAACTTTGATATTCTCTTCGAAGATATTCAATTCAAAGTTTGGACTGTTATACATTTCAAGCTGTTGGTAAATATATTAAAAAGTTATTAACATTTTATTATAATATTTTTAGTATTTTCTATAATTGTTGTGTAAAATTTTACTTTGAATTTCATTATTTCGTATCTTTTTTTCATCGTCATCCAATAACAGAAGACTGGATGTGTTTCGTTTAATTCAGTACCAGATTTCATTTCAACAATTTCACGGGGAAGTCTTCAAAGTTTTAGAAAAATACCCTAGCCTTTCCTTTTATATACTTAATGTTCCAACAACTCTTAACAACTCCTAATTCTTAACATTTCGAATAAAAATTGCACAGTTTTTAACAAATGACAATACCAAAAGTTGATAAAAGATTTTCGTATCCGACAAAAAACCAAGATCGCCTGAATCTTTTTCCAGAGAACTGTATATTATTTATGTATAAATCGATGCATCTTGTATTCCTTTTGAAAAATGATTAACGCGCTAATTAGTCTAGAAATTATGATTTTCGTTCTCCGAAATGGGAATTAGGTACGTCTTTCTCGGCAAACAATGTTTTGTGTTTGGAAGATTTCTCTGTTCACAGCAGAACGATCTTTTTTAATATATTAAATTAAAAAAACATTAATTTTGGCCACAGAAAGAGGGTTTTCAGGCCACCGTGCGCCAGCGCGTGAGAAGTTTACCCGCTAAAAGTTTCACGATGAAAGCGCACTGTGAACTTTACGAATCGGCGCTTGACTTGATCTTACACGTCTCACCATAGTCACGAGCTGAGAATCGTGCAATGGAAATGTATCCCGGGGTTTGAAGACAGTTCTGCAGCTCTATGCTGGTTAATAATTGCAGCGTTTCGCGCGAGTTCGCACCCCAGTGCACGTTGCGTCGCATTTCCATGGGGGAGCGTACGCAACCGGAGGGTGTATTAAGATAAACGCCGGCTAAAATAGCGTGCAGACTATCGATCTTATGGAAAAGATGGAGAGGAAGCACCACGACTTCATACGTAATACACTGTGAAACATGACCGTAACACCAATTTCAGTTTCGGGCAGCTGTATGGGGTGGTTCTAATAATCTTGCCGGGCTGTAGCTCTGCTCCAGGTGAATTTAGAAAAAGGTTGTACAGGACTATTTTGCACTATTTAACAAGCTCTACTATCCCATAGTATGCTTTTTCTCACAAGTGCATCAGTGAGCTTGCAAAGTTTAACTGCACTTCTTAAATAGAATTGCATATTTTTTTGCTACGATCAATGAACGAAATAATATTTCAGCAATAATAATTTGTTCATACCTCTCTGAACACAGTTCTAGCATATTTTTGCAGTTTATAGCTTTGCTAAAAAGTGAAACATAACGTTGACCGTGGATCCTTGTGCAAGATAGAAATCGTTTACGCATCATTTGCAGGAAGTAGAAACCAAATTGTCTATTCTCCTTTAATCATTTTAACAGCTGGGACTAATACATGCTTATCCGTATTTTTCATTTCATAATAATTAATAACAATTATTGTCGTCAATTACAAAAAGCAACTGTAATCAATCACATTCCCGTACAAATTCTATAAACGTCATTTGAATTCATTTCAAAATTGTTCTCAACGTTCGAATGTCACCGAGTTTGCTGGGCGAAGATTTATTGTGCGCTGAATCATATTGCGATTTGAGTATATAATGCGTTAATTGATTTCACACGAGGACTTCCGAGAATTAAAACTAACTGGTCTCCATATGCGTTGCAACAATGACAGAACTACGTTCGTTCTGATTTTGCGGGATTTTGATTGGAATTCATGCTCGATTAAATCGATCCATTTAATAACTCCGAGTGAAATCGTTCAAATTTCAGTGATCGCAAATTAGCGATCTAATGAACGTGTTCGGTGCAATTTGTTTCGCGAACAGTCTTCATGCAATTACACCACCGTTGGCAACAACAGGTTTCGTTGCGTCATATCCCGCTTCGTAGAATTAGTTGCGTTTTATTTGAAATACAAATAAAAGGACGATAATAATGAATTAGAATAGAACGATTCCATGTAAACGTATTCGAAACGACAACATAATACAGTGCAAAATATTGCTGAACAAGTAGATTATGATCGAATTCCCAGTTCGCGAAATATTTCACTGCCCTGAGGAATAATCTATAATAACAAATACAAATCGTTCTCCAATGCGATTGAAGAATGTTATAAATCACCAGTCGTTTAAACGAACATTGATTCGCACAACGTCGTTGCCTTGGTGTCTTAGGTCACGTTAATACTTTAGCCGCGCTTCAAGACCGACGTGGTACTCGTTAATGAAATAATTCTTGGTGAATCGATAAAGCTTCGTTCACGCCAGTCGATCGAAAGTTTAAAGCTTCAGGTTTACCTCACCATACCGTACACATATTAATTTGCTCAATTCACATAAAGTAGTAATGAATTCACAATTTGTTGAAGAATTGATTTTCTCCGATGTGCGAAGTAGGAGTCGAAAATTGCGACGCATAAGTTTCTTGATCGTTTAGGAGATGCAGCGAAATGCAATGCAGTAGAACCTCGATTATCCGTACCGAAATATCTGAATCTACATAAAAATATTTAATCTGTCATTTTGATAATATAACTGTTCTATTATTCAAATAGAATAATGTGTGGTTAGAATAATCTATTCTACCGTATTGCTAAAATTGAAAATTGATTTAATAAATTGGCACGTTTGTATGTGGTTTCAAAATTATAATGATCAATAGAGGGAGCGTTTAGTTTAAAACCAAGTACTAGTAATTTTTCAGATAAAACTTTGAAAATATACATTTTTATAACGTTTTTTAAAGCTCGATTTAATTATGTAGCAATGAATTTTGCAATTTCCATTTGTTTTATTAAAAAAAATATTAAAAACAGCAGTTGAAAAATTACTATTCCTGCATAGTTCAATTGAGCTTTAAAAAACGCTGTAAAAATATATATTTTCAAAACTTTATTTGAGAAATTATGGTACTTTGTTTTCGAGCTAATTGCGCTCGCTTGGAATACGAAATTCGCTGGAAATACAATATGTGTTGAGAATAAAATAATGTACAACGTTCCTTCCACATAACAATTCACCCTCTGGTTTACGATTAATTATCCATATACTCTTTCCTCCATTCTATGGAGCATTAAACATTGTCGGCCATTTGAATATCACCGTTTCAATTATGGCCGTTTGCGTGTATTGTTTCCCCCGTGTACATGTGAACAGCTGGCGAATGTACAATAACATCGATTGCGAGCCCGTTGATAGAAAACAAATATTAATAGCATTATGAACATTATCAAACACGCCTTTGTCCAAGTATATTTTCTAGCACAGTTCCGGGACCTTCGTATTCTGTGGAACTATTACAGAAAAGAAATGCCTTCTCGCGCTAGATTCTAATTGCCGTGCGAACATTAGGTGCGTGTGTGTCGTAAATGCGACGAATATAGCCAACGAAATTCTCGATTGTATGCAAGCGACGCTGCATGTGACGATGGTACACGTGCAGGATGAGTTACCTAAGACTGGAATTTCTATTTCTATCGATTTGAGCAGTGATGGAAGGGGTCAAAGGACACCTTTTGAAATTTTAATTTAGGATTATTTTCTTTTTGCGGAAAGGTCAGAAGACGATCTCTGAGATTTCAATTTAATACTATTTTCAGCAGAGGTCAAAAGACATCTGAAATAATAATTTCACTCTATTTTCAGCAAAGGGGTCAAAAGACGTCTTTCAAGATCTGAATTGAACACTATTTTCACCAAAGGGAAACATTTCATAATATTTTTAACAAAAGAGTGGCCAAAGAACACTCTGGAATTTTAATTTTATTCTATCTTCGGTAAACAGGTAAAAAATGTGTTAAAAAATTTAATTTAACACTGTTCATTGCAAAGTTAATTTGACAAAATACAAAGAATGTGTGAAAATAGTGATATCAAAATTGATGGATTAAACTTTGGATTAAACTTTGTTATTCTATGTGTCTCGTGAATGTTAATAATACGCGTACATTATTATTAGAGAATATAATTTTGGAAAATTTTTAATGCAGCATTTAATTTTCGCAAATTATTGGTTAACCCGAAATGATTAGCAGGTTATTAGTTAGTAGCTTCGAGAATATCAGGATTAGCAGAAAGTTCGTCTGATTTGGATAAAAGTCTAAAAAATATTAAAAATCAATAAAAAAAAATGATACTCTTTCTATGAACTTTTCCTGCGTTTGATGTACAACTC
>CM052154.1:3525614-3537322 GCA_028455555.1 Augochlorella aurata
TAAAAATTATAATAGGTGTAAATAAATACAATCTTGCCTTCGTTATCGAGCAACACATCTTAGTTACTTTTAGAGCTTGCCAGCTTTAGCGTTAAAATTGTTTTAACTGTAAATGCCACGCGAATGATTCTGAAGACTGTCAAATATGCCAGTCTAAATATCCATAAAATTGTTAACGTTTAAACAAATTTAAATAATGTTTGAAGCGATCCAGACGCCTTTAACGCACCAATTTTGTCGGAGATTTTTCAACAAATTTTGAAAACCAAGGGTTGCTTTTTAATTACAATGCAGATTTGACGCTAACAAAAGTATGATATACCAATCGGACGAAGTCCGAGGCTCAAATTTGTTGATTACTGAAATAACAATGTTTTTATCGTAATTTTTATGTCATCGCCAACGAACACGATTAAACGACAGCGCCCGTTATAATTACAAATGCATTAAAAATGACCCGAATGAATCCAATTCATTGACAAACTCGATCCATGAAATTGTACACCTATCAGTATTATTAGGACAGAATGTTAGTTACGAATGCTATTTAAGTTAGTATACAGATTACATTAAATTACTATGAATTCCACATACTTAATTTTCTGTCGCTCCTGTTACGTTACTTTGATTGTACTGCTTCATCGTTACCAAATACCAGCTTGCCAATCGTTTTATATATATATATATACACACACATATACATATACATATATAAGTTTCTATCGATTCGATTCATTATGAAACTACGTTATTGTTATAGCATACTACAAAGCTGCTTATTTTTTTCCTTTCAGTTCTATGTAGCAACCGGGTGAGCCAAATGACCAAGACGTATAATGACATAGAAGCAGTCACACGGCTTCTGGAAGAGGTAAATTACATCAGTTTGTAATCGACGCATCTACGGGGTGATGTTAAAAGTAGCATACCGTTCGAAAGTACTGAGAATACAGAACAATGGGGACATTAATTTCAATTTTTCGAGTGGTCGCGAAGGAACGTATATTTGCTTATATCGCTATTTGATATGGAAATTGCTGATCGCGGTTATTATTAGACTGGATTTTTATGCGAAATACAAATTGTCCAAGTCAATTTTAAGAAACGTGAGTCTGTTAAAAATGTCTTTCCTCTCGTGATCATTTTAACAAGTTAGCCGTAATACAAAAAATATTCTCAGATCTTTCTAATGTCTTCACAGTTTCCTATTTCACCTAATCATTCGTGTCAAAAGCGCATAAAATCCGTAGTCTAATTATTATATTTATCACAATAACTTCTCATTCAATTTTTCTTTATCAGAGGAAGCATAATCACTGGGCTGCAGATCTTTATGCGTTTCTGCTGTTCACATGTTCACAAGTTTATTCCTCGTCCTGAATATTGTGATATAATCATTGAAAATTGAGATAGCCACAGTCTAATACTCAGTTTATTAATATTCAATTTTTAAAATAACGTAGAAAAATGAGAATTTGTATGAAAATCTATTCATGATTCCTAAAGAAGAATGAGTGTTGATTTTTTCGCTTTTATGTGAAATATTTTTGTTTGATCGTAGCAACTGTAGTAGCAGTTGTTTCAAAAGTATACATAAAATAAATTTAGACGTGTCACAGCAACCACGTGGGAATTTTCGGTCACATTTGAAAATTCTATTCTCTAAGGAAATGCATAAAGATCGATTTCTTTAAACGTCCAGATTAAAATAACTCTTCGAAATTTCATTGTCTCGTAAAATTTAAATCGCAATTAAACTTTACCAGGGCTACTAATACCTCAATATCTGCATAATAAAATTGCACCAAATGAACTATTCAACATGATCTCCTCTAATTCTTCGGTTAATGGACCGATTGAAACGTTTCTTTCTTGACTGTGATTTTATCAGAAAGCTCATCAAAGTAATTACGCTTCATTCGTTTATAATAATGATGTAATTACTTTCTTCTACGATCTTGCAATTCGTTATACTCGTCTTTCAGCAATAATCAAACAGAGTTTAGTTAGTGTCAGGAAATAGATCTTCTGCAATCGATTTGAGAAAAACGATGAAACATTATTATTCATGGACAGATTAATCTAACCGAGTGTGCTTCAATATTCTCTGCATGATTAAATAAAATTTAAATTTCTATTCAGTCCAGTAATATCATATTTCAACGCTATTTATAAAAATGTTTTGCTTATACTTATTTCTGTCAAATTAATTTCATGATCAACAGAGAAAAAGAGAATACAGTTAAAAAATATGTTAGATTAAAATTTTGGAAAGTGTTTTGTGGCCTCTATGGTAAAAATAGTTGTTTAAAATAAAATTTTAAAAACTGCCTCTTTGCTTCAGCATTATTTGCAAACAGTGTTCAGATGACTGCGGTTTTTTTATGAAAACTAGAAATCTGAAAGCATTTAGAAGTTACAATGCGTTAATGAAAGCAATTTTGATAAAACTAACGTAGTTATTAATGATATCATCGAGCAAAGGATTATATATGTTCCTAGAATGTAAAATGTTAACATCGTAATATGTATAAGAACTCGCATACCTAATCTTATTATCAAATTGTGTTCCTATTTTGCAGAAAGAGAAGGATTTGGAGCTAACCGCGCGCATTGGGAAGGAACTGTTATCGCACAACCAGAAACTCGAGACCACGGTTGCGAGTTTAGAGTCCGATTTGAAGGAAGCTAACGAAAGGATCACTCAACTGACGCACGAGCTTACAAAGAAGACCGAGATCATTCAAATTTTAACAAATGACACCGAAGAAACAAACTCTGAAGCCGGTACGCCCACCGGACTTCGTAGTATCAATCTTGAAATGATGCAGAAGAAAATAAACAGTCTCGAGGACGAGAATAAACACTTACGAACGGAATTCGCGAAGCTGGTGCACGACACCGACTTTTCAGAGGAACAAGAAGCAAAACTTGTCAAGGACATTGCAGCTCAACTTGGTTAGTCGATTGGCTTTTTAGCACCGTGCATAAAGTTCAATGAAACACACTGCTGATTTGCATAATTATTTTGAGAGTCAAGGTCAGCATATTATAGGTTGCCGAGTTTTTCCTTGCAACGTGACATTGAAAGTAAATGTGCATTGCCTTTAAGAAAATTTAAAACCACCTTGATAGCTCAGAAGAAAACAGATACGAAAAAGACTTACATAATTTATTAAGAAGGTTTTTTGTTGCAACCAATAGATACAGATTTTAGACAATTATTCTCACTGACTCATTCTGCATAGTCCTTGTTTTTGAGATATTGATACAGACGAATCTACTTTTGTTTATACTTTGCATTAATACGTTGAATCCAATTGAAAATAACTCAATACCGACACACTTTACAAGCATATTTGAATTTGAAGAATAAATTACATTTAAATTTTATATCACTATTTTCGCCATTATCTATCACATATTATTTTAACATACCACTTTATTGAAGAAATAATATAATTAAATAGCTAAATGTTAAGCTACCCTTTTATTTTTTGTTTAAATGGATTTAAACAAACGGGTAATGCAAGTTAAGAAAATGTTATGATTCTTAGATGAAAAGAAATATGTATATTTTATAGATCTCAAAGATTAAACATTGAACGACTAGAGACCACCCAGTATGAAATGTGTTATTCAATACTACATTGTTCACCGGTGATCCGGTGAGATGTGAAACCATCTGATACAGCTCGATTGAAATAATCAATTGCATAGCTGTGCATATTACATTATAGTAAAGTCAGTGGGTGTCCGGTAACTATCCTCGTATCTATGATATTAACTTAAATTCTTCCTTTAAGAGATAAGTCAGTTATATTTAATTCTTTTTTATTATTTGCATTGTTAGATATGTTTTTATAAGGGATTTTTATAAAAGTTAAAAAATTGCAAAAATTTTGATAGGGTAACGAATCTTATAAACGAATTTAATGTTTTTAACAGACTCTTAATTTTTATCAAATGTGATAAATGTTGAGTACTGTATCATTTCAAAAGACGTGCAACATACTCTGACCTAATGGTTACATCTATAATTTGCAAGATCTAAGTAATTAAACTAACAGATACTATTTAAGTTATCATGCAATTTGGTTATTATACTTGCTACTATTAAATACTATTAAATAAACTACTACTAAATAAATAAAGTTGTAGTGATACGAAAATAAGTAATCACCTGTTTCGTATTGACAACTGGCGACCGACTCGGAATATGTGTGTTTGAACTATTAAATTATTGTTTTTCATTTATAATGAATCCACATTAATAAAAATAAATGTTCGATATAGCAAGTGCAAATATGGAGGTAGACGGGATCGCAGAGGAGCTTGACAGACAGAAAGAAGAAAATCGATTACAACACGAACAAATCATTAGTTTGACGGCAAAACTTGCGGAAACAGAATTGAGATTGGCACAGCTGATGGCTGAACATGACGACGTGGGAGCAACTTTGCTCATCACGAGGGACAACCAAAATACTCTTGCGAGTGAGCTAGCTGAATTTAAGGATCGATATGCGGAGGTATATTCCCTAATTCGAATCAATTCCCAATTTCGAATATTTGTTTCATTCTTTCCTATATTTAAGTTACGTTAAAATTTGAATTTTTAAAAGCACTTAAGAGAAATTTACGAATTGAATGTTAATATTAATAGTAAAATTAATGGAAAATTTGAAACATTTCCTCTCTTAACTATTTGCAATATTTCTATGCTTGTATCACTGTTATCATTTTTACTATAATGTTAATGAAATACGTTATTTACATGAATAAAAGTAATTCATTAAAAGAAGTATTATGTGGTCAATAACGTAAAATTAATGCATTATAATTTTGTTGTTAAAGGTGGTGAACTTGTTAGCGGAAACTCAAGAGCAATTGCGAAAACAGAGAAAGAGAGGAATGCCAACTGTGAGAGGAGGATCTCTGTTTCCTTCAATGGGGGCTGCTCCGCAACCGGATTCCATTGCATCGGAATTAGAATCTTCTCTTTATTCTGAACTCAGCTTAGATTCTGGTATCAGCACTGACCGAGTGTACGTTATTTTATTGATTTGCATTGAACCCGTTATAGCATTCTGCTTGTACTCCAAAAATACTTTTTCAATATTGATAAGAAGCTAAGAACTTTTCTTTCTAAGCACTCAGGTACTGCTCGTTTTGCTTGTAAATAATTATTAGACTTGTAACCACTTCGAAGATTTATTTACTGCAATTATTTTCGTACATATATTATTTTATATTGCGCCAGACAAATGATCAAAAAAGAATCTATTAACTATTGTACTATTGTGACTTTGTATTGAGTAGCATCTCAGCATCAGAGGATTTAGATGAAAACTTCTTTGCTTTGATAGTCTACTACAAGCTCAGTGACATGTTCATTGAAAGATGCGAACTTATTCCTGCTAATTTAAAAAAGATATATGTAACATAAGTAAAAGGGATATTAGTATTTATCATTAATTAATTTATTTATTCGTCATTATACAGGCCTACATATAAGAAAGTTTTCGAAACTGTTAGAAGTGCTTCAAGAAATTCTTATGCAGTTGATAGTAATCAATTCCCAAGAATAGGATCGATGACTACCTCAACATTATCAAGTGGTTCTACTGGACCCAGAATGAGTTGTGGACAAATTCGACCTACAGCGTCGACGTTCCCCAGTTTGGATTCTGGTCACAGCGATTCGGAAGGCTCTCTGCTTACAGATTTTGAAGAATATCCGTAAGTTCATGAAGTCTCCTTAGAATTTCTTTCGTGATAATATTAATATCTCAACGTACAATTATTTTAAACCATGTATCATACCAAAATTTAAAATTAATTTTGAGACTTATTTTCAATTGATTGTCAAGAGATATTTAACATCGTTCGATTCCTTGTTTAATCTTTGCTAAATTGTGTATGCTGTGTGGCAAACGTTAATACATTCAGTGAAATATTTTCGCAAATGAAAATCGAAAGAAGATCGATTCTGCTAGTTTGAATTTTTATATAAATATTTGAATATATTTTTAATAATGTGATAATTGTAGAGATTTATAAAAAGAATTTGAATGAATTTTCAGAGGACCTCAAAAAAACGGGAATACCCGGAGCTCCTGGCGCAGCAGATCTCGAAGCAGCTCTTCGAAGATTAACACCTGCAGAAGTTATAGCTCGACGTGCTTGCCTTAGCACCGGAACAGGATACACTTACGACTATGATGCTGGAGTAAATTCACCGTCGGCATTTGTGCCTCTTGGTTGTAGAACTCCAGACAGCATCATGTCCACAGGAAGTAGCGCCAATTTAAGTGGTTATAGTGGAAATGCGTGGAGACTTCCTGAAAAATTGCAAATAGTCAAACCGATTGAAGGTTCTCAAACGTTGCACCATTGGACACAATTAGCTACACCAACATTGGGTAAGTAAACTAATAGAAAATTTTATAAACAGAGTTTGGTAAACAAATCAACAAGACATTTTGTTATACTTGTCAATAGTAGTAGGCTGTGATATTATACATCATTTTTATTAGAGATTTAAAACATGGAAGGCATGTTGTATTTTTCAGGTGGACTGTTGGAGGAACGACCTGGAGTAATGACACGAGGAGGTCGTTGTCTGGAAGATTTAGGCCTAGTCACATTTACTTTAAGCGATCTTGAGGAAGATGAAGAATACACCAACCCTGGAAAACTCTTCCAAGACACAGGCTCCGTATACACATACACTAATAGTACTGTTCTCCATCCAGATGATCATACTAATGTAACTTCAAGTCTCGTGGGTAGCAGAGTTGCGACTGCACCTAGTAGTGCTTTAAATTCCGGAATGAGTACTCCAAGAACTTTAAGTAGAAGAAATTCGACTTCAACATTTTCGACAACCCTTGGACTTGCGAAGATGCTGAACGAAAGAGGTATAAACAAAAATAGACAATCTGGGAATTGTATTCTGTTTCCAAATTGTCTATTCTTGTTTACTAGCCTAGATGTCCCAATTATCATGTCCTCGGATTACAAAAAGTAGAGAAAGAGGAAAGTGTTATGTATAAATTGATGATCTATTTTTTTTTTGTTATGTTTATCTATTAACATGTAATATTCATAGAGAGGTATTACATTTCTAATATATTAAAATGTAATAAACATTTTCCAATTGAAGAATTTAAGTACTATGTCTTGTCAAAAATCGCAAGAAATGCTTACTAACAATTTTCGTTAAATTAATTATTAATGTGATTTACGTCGTACAAAACGCATATTATGTCATAAGAGGTTTTCATTTAGTACTAACAACAATTAGAAAGCACTAATGATTTTAGAACATGTCTGTATTTTCATGCCCGCGTAATCGAACTATTCAAAACAATTGAAAAAACGCGTCTGAAAAATCGAAGTATATTTTTAGTGCACTAAATGAAATTTCTAATATTCGGCAAAACAAAAATTGACTTAAAGGCACAATATTTTGGACATCTACCGTTGTCGAGGGATAATTGGGTAGAATTTACTGTAGATGTATATATAATCTTTTCAAGAATTTATGCGAATTACTAAGAATGTTTTAATAGTTGAATTTTGTATTATTTTTTTCTTTTTTTTTGTTAAAACAGGTATAAAAGCTGTAACACCTTCTTGCGTTGGTACTCCAAGTGGAGAAAGAAATTACACGCCTACTGCAACACCTTGCAATAGTCCTGATGCTAGTCCGCCAGATAGTCGATCCAGTTCACCAACTCCAGAGAGTGGGATTTCTCTTGGATTGTTATCCACTGGAGCAGAATTATTAAAAAGAACGTTTGGTGGAGAGACAGTGGTGCGTACAGCATTTTGTTGACTTTCTCGTAAAAATATGTTTAGAATAATTAAAATACAAATTTAATTTTTTAATTTAAAATATCTAATTAAAAATAAAAATTTCCAAGTAACGACAAAATTATCTAAATAAAAAAAACTTACCTATTTCTTAGAGCTCAACTCATAAATTTTGTTACATGTCACTAATTTCATTGTAATTTGAACCAAAATTTTAATTTTATCTTGCAGCAGCCGAAAAGGAAACGGACAGTACTTTCAAGATCCGAAAAGAAGGCTCTCACTGGTATTCGGCTAGTAGAGAAGCTCGAACGGATTGGCATTGACACTATTATGGCTACAACAATTAGTTCTTCTATCTCTCCGTTAGCTTTTCAAGGTTCTTTATACACCAGACGTGCTACTGACAGTCCCATGGCTCAGTTAACTTTCCTAAAAAGCTCTATGTCCTCAAGTGGAAGTCAGGAGAAACTTTCACCTTCTTCCTCTGTAAGTGATTCCTCATCGACAAAACGACAACTTGCTGGCAAGAAACAAAATGAGTCCACATCGGACAGAGAAACAAATAGACAAAGGAGAACTGGTGCTAGGGCCACGAGGCCCGATCTTGGACAGGTTACATCTGCGGTCCCTGTCACTGTTACGAAAGAATCACCTGCGCAATCCGCTTTGGGAACTATTAGTTCGCTTTTGTTTGGACGGAAGGGTGGATTGCTTTGAAACCACTGTTCCTTGCGTGTTATATAAATTAATACGGGAATCTTACTTAGATAAAAGTTTAAGAGAATCAAACAGAAGATTGTCGGAGCGATGAGAAAATTGATTATTTATTTTCTTCCATGAAGTTGTTTCGCAGTATTCTTCAGCATAAAACAAAAAAGGTTTCACATTTGAAATGTAAACAGAAATAAGATAAAATATCGTATTACAAAGAATGAATGATGCAAGCCTTAAATCTTTACTTTTCATGTGATATATATATGATAATGTGTTCTGTAATCAATATTTTAACATTTTTTGGACATCTGGTAACAATTGAACGTGTTTTCATTTCATAATATATTGTTAAAGATTATTTTGCATACAAAATATTATGCATGTTCAAGATACAGTACTCTGTATCAAACTTGAAAGTCTGATGGTTTTGTTGTGCAGTGGAATAATTTTCACTACAAGATGTAACTTTTTATGTATTAGTTAGATTTTACATATTTTAATTCATAACATGAGGTATCAACGTACATACAAGTCATACTGGTACTACTGAGTAGTGATCAAACATTCCTTATAATGCTAGTGTTGACGAATATTTTTTCAGTAGCACTTTCATGAAAAATTGTTTTTTTTTTAAATTAAATACTTATCGATTACGTTTTAAAAGAGGTACTTTTTACGACTGACGTCGTTGCTCAAATCGATGAAAGTTTAGTTATTATCCTTTAAAAATCTTATTTTGAAATGTGATAGATTTTTTATGAATCATGGGCAAACTTAGCCATAGGATGAATTATCAAATTAAAGGATAAACTAAAATTTAAAACATAAATTATATTTCCTAACGAATCAATTGTGTTTTTTTCTGAAATTATATTATACTCTGTCTACACCTGCATTTCGGTTCGAATAAATCCTGAAGTCATACGTGAGTATGAAAACAAAAAATGGTATGTTTTTACAAGGCAATTTAGTTCAATACCAAGTAAACTAATAGTCAGTTCCAAAAGTTACAGTATTATATGTAATCTACATAAGTTTATATTCTCCAGATAATTAATTTTTCAACGCTCCGACAATTGGTAATTTGGGGAAATTTAACAAAACTTTTTAATCGTTTTATTTCTCAAAGCAGCTACATCATTTTGTAAATGATTTATTGTAAATAAGCGATTCATATCTGAAAAAAAAAAGAATAAAAATATTCCGTAGTACTGCGTAGCATGAAAACCAAAAAATTGTATATGAATAATTTTAGTGCTCTTTGGATTAGTAAAGATTAATTCAGGCACGTACAATGAAATCATTTGAAATTGTTAGTTTCTACATATTCAAAAATGCCGAGGCTAGGGAAGCGTATTATGTAAATTAATTTACATTGTATAGAGAATAACATGATGTAGCAATTAATACTTAAAAATGGCTTAGGACGTTGCAGTCATTAAGTAATTATGAAATGCTACAATTTATTCAATGCGAATTTTATGAATGATAGTGACGTTTTGTGTTACCGCAAAATACAAGTAATTTCCTTTTAAGTGAAAGTGTTCAACTTAATTATTAGTATATCTTAGTTTGATTTACTGAAAAGGTCGTTTCTTGCGAAAATTCAAATATTACTAGTGTACAAGTAAAACAAAATTAGTTAGCGTTAAATTGGTGGTCTATTTTATATATTTAGTTATTTTTTAATTTCGTACGCGCCGGTGTGTCAACAATGACACAACAAAAACTACGAAGAAATGCAACAATTATATATTTCACTTTCATGTAAAAGCAGACATGCGACTTTACGCCAGAAAACAACCACGATAAATACAAATGAATTTGTAACCGAAACGATGCAAATTACAAGAAGACACATTCTCAAAACAAATACCGAAAATATTTGAATACAGTTGCAACGAGTTTTGTACGTCGGAGCACAATTTTTAGGGACAGAAATTTTAGGGTGCTTTAAATTAATTCATCTTTGGTTCCTTAGTAGTAGGAATTTACTATAAATTGATCAATTATGGTTTAGATTAATTGGTTAATTGGATTACTACTGTTGGTCTTTTCTCTAGAGATCGCACAGTTAGTACTGATAATTAATTAATTATCGGTTAATTAATGATCGTTCAAAGGAAAATAATTATTTCTAATTATGTCACTAATATATTACTTTCAAAAAATGATCTCTTGTAAATAATCTTATAATGAATTATTACTAATTAATGTTTTCAACACAGACTGGATAATACGTCCAAAGTTGACTTTTACAAAAACTGTAGTCATATTTGCATCCAAATGCAGCTATTAACGTTAGAATTTTATGCGTCTTAGAATCACAATTATAATCAACTTCTTTATTTCAAAGAATACTTATTGATATGATTAAATTATAGCTTGATTCTAATAAATCGTTTAAAGAATGTTCTAAAAAAATGAGTGATTTTGATTAACTTTTGTAAAGTTAAATTAAATGAATTATATAATAATGTATTGTAAAATTAAGTGATCAGTAATTAATCGATCAATGATTGATCAATTGCTTCTGTAAATAATCTGGGATTTTCCATTTACTTTGCCTCTTTTTTTTAATCGGTTTTGATTAAAAAAATTGATTGCGATGTTTGTAGCGTGTTTGATCGTGAACCGCTGTTGTATTCATGGAAGGACCTCTGTCTTGTATTATAGGGAAGAGGAATGTTTAGCAGGCGCAGCCTTGTACATAGACAAGTATCATTAATAAATTAAATTGAAAAATTTGGCAGTATTTTTATTTCTCTACGATTTAAGTTTCAATAACGTGTGTCAAGAACAACGACAAGGTCGGTTATGCGTGTCGCAAACAAAGAGTACCCATTTTTATAGCCATATACCTGTAAATTTTAGCAGCCGATATGCCTTATTGTCTGAACTGATGGTACCTTGATGGCGCGCACATGGGAATGAGGGTGCGTGGGGGTCGATTAGCGCGCAAGGAATAAGGCCCACCAAGAGACGAGAATTATGGGGCTATTACACACGAAGATTTTGGGATCAGGGACTGAACGAGAGGTAGGTCGAAAGATCCTTGACTGAGTATTTATGCCTACCTATCCTGAAAGGCCCAGAGCTTTCACTTTGTCTACATGAAATTGGAGAACATCTTCCGAAAGCTACATGCAGCTACCCTCCCTCCTGCATTT
>CM052154.1:3569233-3583286 GCA_028455555.1 Augochlorella aurata
AAGCCAGACGTTAAAGAAGATTGTTTCGAAGGCCGTAACTGGCGTTCGTGCAGACCAAAGCAGGAAAAAGACACGGCTTCTTCGAGCTCTTTCTCGTCTCCTTCTTTCGAGCGCGCGAACACGAAGTTGTCTCTGTCACTACGTTCCATGACGAAAACCGCAACGTTAGAAGGAAACGTTGTTCGTTCGTATAACCAACGTTGTTCGAATTCAATGAACGAAATTAAACGCGCGAATGGTCGCGATTGTTGGCAACGATCGGCAAATGTAAAACGATTGGACGTATTGAACTTTGGTTATTGGTAATACGTAGGAAGAAGCGCTATCTCGATACAAGTATCGATCGACAAGGCTGTCGGTGACGTAATTTCAAGGAGAGGATCCGGCGATCTCTGGCGTAATAGAATTTCGCTGAATCCGTACCGATGGGCGAGACGTTCGCGAAAAATTGGCCCGCGATTTAGCTGACAGGTACCGTTTCTGTCGAACTACGGCCGAACGAATGCCCGTTCGCGTGGTCGATTAAAATTCGACGAAATGGCGCCCGATTGTAATATTGAAAGCGGCACGATTCGTTGAAAGGGCGATGGAAAAGATTAAAGATTACGGGCTACAGACCACAAATAGCGAGTTGACTGCGCATAGCAGGTATTTGATACAACGTAGCCCAACATCGAGGTGCGTGGCAGCCATTTTGGTGCACGTTCGCCGTGAATCCTCTTGCACGCAGGTGCACTACAGAACGATACTGCTCCTTCTCTCTCCCGTGCCACGAGGAAGAACCGACTGAACGCGGAAAACACCTAAACTCGATTCGATATATCGCATTATCTACTGATAAAGACGTTCACATTCCGGCGGCACACGTAACGCTGTTTAGTTACCAGTTTTTACAATGGTTTTTGCGACACTTTTCGGTCCGTGCTCCAAATCAGGCGTTACCTTCTCGTGTAACGTGGTTTCGTCAACAAGACGCGACTCGAGATTCGTCTTGTTATCGTTCAACAAGACGCGACTTTTGAGATTCGTCTTGTCGATTCGTCTTGAAATCGCTCATGTTCGAATGTGGACAAACATTTTTGGATATTATATACCCAATGCGAATCATTTATTTTTGAATGTTTGTCGCGACAGCACCTATCATGCTTCGTGGAATCAAATTTGAATCGATATCTTATCTATGTATTTTTCATTCAAATGCAACAAATAATCTCTCGATTACTGACAGGGTCGCGGCAAGCGTGTAACATTTGAAACAAACCGATGTTTTTAATTTGTGTATTTCGTATAAACATACACTGGTGCTAGAAAATATTAGGAAATACATCGTGGTTGATATCATTGGTCATATTCGGGTATTTTCTAATTCTATTTCTCTATTTCCAACAATTCCGATCGAATCGCGCCAGAATCCTTGCTATTTATTTCCTAATATTGATAATATAATTGTATTGGAAATTAAATTAGATTAGACACATTTTAAAATTTTAATTTAAAAATTACTTGATTGATTTTTATAATGGCTAAAAATTAATTGGCAGAAACATGTGTGAAGTATAATTATATTTTACTTCAGTCACACAGCTCTACGCTATAGTAACGTACATGTGTACGGAATTCGTAGCTCAACAGCTTCGAAGATAATACAGTTTTCTTTATTACACAGCGAGGCGTTACCGAGGAATAGACATTGTTTCTCATTGCGGAATGAGTTGGTGATGTTTGCAGATCGGAAGCAAAGAAAACTGCTATTGGATGCGCTATAAAATAATGGGTCTAAACATGGGATGCTAACGAAGAAAATACTACGTGAACGATATATGCTCGTCTTAATATGAACATAATTTTTAATTCGTCGATGTAATAATAAGTCGTACGTAACACGCCTATTCTTGGAAATCATGATTTATATTCTTTTGTATAAGGAAATATGAAATCATAAATGTACTATATTGAAGGAAATACATGCAAATAATTATTTCAAATAAGTATAAATCAATTAAAGAATCATTTGATGTTAATATAAATTTTTAAAGACTTCTTTATAATTTTGAATACTTTTTAGAAAATACAAATTTACTTCACCATTTGTTCTGATCTTTGTATTAATTTATATGCGAATAAATCAATGTTTAGTAATTAACGAATTAAAAATATCTACTTAATAAAAACTATGTAACTTCGAGATATTTTTTCTGCGATACTCAAACTTTTATAATGCACTAACATTAAGGTCGACAGTCTTGTTATAAAATAAATACTAAATCCAATATTCTCCATCCAAATCATTAGTAAAAAAAAACATGTTTCAAACATGGTTTTCCTGTTGATAGTATTTGTTACGCCATGGTAATAAAATAATAAGTGTCTTCGTTATACTTAATTATACATACCTGAATGAAAAGTATCGTTAAAAATCATTAGTCGCATTTCAAACAAAAGTTTCTCTACTGTATATAAAATTCTGCACGTTTTGCCAATGCAATCAATTAATGATTATTGAGAACAGAATGAAATTGAGAGTGTACTGAAAATGGCTTCAATTCAATTGTTAGGAAAATGAGTAAAATTTCATACAAAAAGAAAATATAAATTGTTCTGTAAAACAGCAATTATTGAAAATATGAAGAAAGGTGTTTTACATGCTGATCATTAGCCATATCTGAAAACAAACATATAATCATTAAATAGTACATATCCATGTGAAATAAAAATTAACAAAACACGAAGTTAACATTGTATTTTTCTGATCATCAATATCTGTTCAAATTTACAATAGTATTGTCATTTTTTACTTTGTTAGCATACATTGTACTATTTTCTTTTACTGTCTACTATAAGTAAAACAAAATCGTAAAAATATATAGCATATAAAACAATTAAAGATTAGTTTTAAGAGTTCGTTTTGAATAACTTCACATTACAATATTATATTACTCTTTTCATGATTTTCATTCGTTTAAACGCATATTTAACTAACAAAATTATAAAATTAACATTGAGATGAAAAAGTACATGGCCGTGCATCCTATTTCTAGTTACACTTCGCATATCGAGTAATTATAATGTATAATGTGAATTCCTTTCGCATTTCTGAAAGCTGAAATATACAAACATAATCTCAGCCATTAAAATTTTATAAAAAGACTAATGTTGATAAATACGCGTTTGTATTTCACCTTCCAAAAACATGAAATATTAAGAGTACCCATAAATAATGTCTTTTTTAATATTTACGCATACTTTGTGTAACAATTAGTACAAATTAATTTTATAATGAAGACGCTAAATGTCAATAAATCTAATTAGAAAATGGGTTATGCAATAATAAATCACATATGTAGGTAGCCCTAATAAAGTTGCGCTATATTTACGAAATGACGTAAAACAAAGAATTTGAGAGTCACTGAAATATAATAATAATATGAGCATTCCAAATGTGTAAAAATTCTATTGATGGATTACATGTAAATGAAAAAAAAATCTTTGCGTTGACAAACGTTGCCCTACTACCACTAGGGGCCTCGAAATGGTCGGCACTGGCACATCGACCGGTTCCTACTTCCATGCGTGAAAAATATACAGAATATGACTCATGCGTATCGTCGTGTGGGTAATTCAGCACACGTTTATTATTCATAGGTAGGTTTGAATTACGGGCAAGTATTACAAACCACGGTAAAGTTTATTTCAAATTAGGAATCTTTTCATCGCTGCAATATTATCTCTCGTGTGAACTAGCTTGCACAGCGGATATAAAATTATCTTGGTTTGATATGCTTTATCAATTCTATCCTAGAATAAAAAAGCAACATCTAGGGTGTCTTCGATACTAGCTTTAAAAAATTTGCTCGAGCAATTTTCAGACGTTACTTTAGAAAGTATGCGCTTTTTAATGTCTCATATGTAATATCAATAGTTTAATGAACCACAGTGTTTGTAAAAAAGAGAACAACTTTAAATACGGACTAGTAGAAGACTAGTTACTACAAGAATCTTTTCTTATGAAATTCAATGCAGAGCGTGGTAACATTATACCTATAATAAAAAATGGTAGTTCGCTTGTCGCAAATATCGTGTTTCGTATACCGCATGTAGTGAAAGGTTAATAGATCTGGAGCTAAGCAAAATTTGAACGAGAGTGGTAGGTGCTAAATATTACAGTTACCCGACGATATTATGATCAATGTTTTAACAGAATACGAAGAAGCGACAAAAAATTGTTTTAGAAAAGTAAACTAGAAGCCTGGAAAGAAATATTTGAGATTTCCATTCGAAGTATATAATTCTTTGAAAGAAAAATTACTTGACGATTCCAAGAACATTTAAAGAAATTCGTACATAGATCGATTAAATGGTTTGTAGTAGCAAAATTACCAAGTCGTACTGTACCGATCCAAGATGTGTGAGGATATTCGTTGTAAAAGCAATTATTTATTAATCGTATACTTAAAAGGGACACCTTGAAAGGCTTCGTGCAATTTTTCTTACAAAATACCACGAATACGTTTCGTACTATTTATTAATAGGAGATTTTCCTTCATACAGATTCTTTCTTAGCTTTTCTTATCAATAGAAAAAGAACAGTCTACGCAGTCTACTCTTTCAAGTTTGATTACATAATTACATACATTTCAACTGCTCCTATGGATTAAAAAACTGAAAATTTTCATATCTTTCTTTAAATACAAAACATCTTACTGCTAATACACAATATTTAGTATGTAATTTAATATAGTTTGGAATAGACATTTTTTAAATCCTTCTGCATTATCATTCGAATTATCTATACTCGATATGCAGATAGTCTACAAACTCGTTGTTTCCACTCTTAAACGCTCTCGTAAGAATTCTTAATCGACCGCGCTAAGTAACTTGAAAACCAAATGCCGATTGCCTGAAACAGAATTAGTAGAAATGTTGAATTAGTGTCGATCGTGCTGGTATCTCTTACCGACGCAAGAACAGAGAAATTGGAAGTCGCGAAATACGGTATTTTAAACAATGGGAACATGTTATGAGTGAATTACCTGAACACAGGCGATACCAATGCCAACGCCGCCGAGTTGCATGGCATGAGCCGAGATGAAAGACAGGAAACTTTTGTAACAACCCTTGCTGTGCAGAGTATTCGAGGTAAGGGTACAATTTACCATTCCTACGGTTCCCATTTGAACATCACAACACGAAACGGGAAGGTTCTTCACGGTTGTATTAGATGACTGGTTCAAAATGTCGCTCCAGTCTGACGCGTTTTTGACACCGCAACAGTCGAACTAGAAAAATTTACAACATTAATTCCTTTTCGCAATGGTTCATTTAAGATTTCGCCTTTCACACCTTGCCCTAAGATTCTTCTCTCGGCTACAATGACAACAAAGCTGCGAACTTTCATACAATTTCTTATTTCCACGACTAATTTTTTCAAAATTAAGCTGAAGATTCTATTCATTTCGGGTGAAATAAAGGGTCTCTAGTGTTTCATTTTGCACATGCAATAAATGCATAAAAATCCGCGGTCCAGTGATAACATAACGCATAAAAATTCGTAGAACTCGAAACCAAAAAGTATCAATCTGTAAATATAATTTAAAAGAAAATTGAATTCTACATGGAGTCTTCATGTATTTATCTAATAGTATTATTATTTTCATTCTACAACGTAATTTTTTAGTCGATAAAGAGAACATTTTTGGAATTCTAATTTTTTAAAAATAAGATAGTCGATTATCTTACAGTATAAACAACAAGTATTCACGGTAAAACTTCCAATACCAGAATTCTCTGTTGCCGAAATATTCTTCACACGTAATTATCTTCGTTTAAGATAAGCAATTATAAAATAATTTACTGTGCAAATGAATGAAGTATGTAGTTAAGTAATTGTTCTATTATCCGAACATTCATGACATTCTATTTAGTCCGGATAATTGAGGTTCCACTATATTTGATATCTACATTTACCGCAATGCTTACATATTGATAACAAAAGACTTATTTCTTACGGTTTAACAAGAAAATTAACAACATTCATATTTAGAAGGTTCTATTTAAGGCAAAGTGTTAACTAGGATCGTGAATAATCTCAAAATTTTATTCGTATTATATTATATAGTAAAAGCTTATTTTTCCAGATGTTTTAAAATAAATTATACACTACCTAAGAACAAAATATAAGTGATAAGTTTATCTAGAATTAGATTAACATATTTATTACGCTTTTATCGTGACCCCAGTATGCGAGTCATTCTTGTGAAAATCATTAAAACAATTAAGGGTTAACTAACACATTGCAAACATAGTGTAAGAAAAAATCTGAATAGTTAAGATTTTCTTAATCATTTTTCAATAACAGCAATAATTTCAATCGTGAACTATCAAGTCACCTCCAGTGGGCATAGTTCAATCATTTCTTTCGATATTATCATGTAAAAGAAACCTGTTAAGCTCCCTTTTGAGGTAACACAATCATTGATAGTTCTATTAATAGACCACCTGTAGGTAAAGTTACATGAAAACTGCAGAACATTTCATAACATGACGAAATTGCTCCTACAGCACAGTTGTATAATCGTAAAAGTATTACGTTAGCCGGTCAGATATCCATCACGTTAATTATCCCCACTCTATCCAAACAAACAATCGAACGTCGACAGTTCGACAGTCCTTCTTTCTCATCGCTCCCCACTTGCGTTGTTCTAGCAAAGATACGACGAACAAACGATCGAAATGAAATCAAATTTTACTCGTTGTTCACCGTTTCGTTAAAATTTAACTCGAATTTGGCCCGACACTGGCATACCAATATTTTAATGCAGCGAGTAATATTTACGATCGTATATAGTTCAATAAAAATTTAATTGTCAGCTAATTGAATAACAATGGTAATTGTTGAACCGCCGATTCTATGCATTTATGACATAGAATATTATTTTACCGTGGACCCATTAAAATTATCAAGAATTTGATTTTGTATAAAGACCCGCAGCCTCGTAATTACAATAGTCCTCTCTGATATTTGTTCAAATATTGTTATCTTAGTATTTGCTAACAATTTATTGCGCTATTAGAAAATTTCTATTAAACTAATTATTAATGCGAACTGTAATTAGAGCGAGAAAATATCACGTTCCTATATTTTTATATTCCTTAAAAAGACCATGGAGGTTGAAAGACAACATGCAAAAAGTAATATATATTACGTCGCGTTGCAGGTTGTCCCAAATCTGCATTATGTCCGTGTTGTTCTTGTATTCCTTCATAGTTTCCATCATTTTGCCTTCGATGATCGAGGACGCCCTGGCCCTCAATACATATCCAGAAATACCACCTGCGAGTTCCAAAATAAAAACGATAACCAGCAATGAGGTAAACTGCGAACAAAAAGCAAACAAAAGAGCCGGTCAAAATGGGGTTGGATAATCATTCGATTTGCAGAAAGCGCGTTCACTTATGTGAAACCTAGAACACCTCGTGGAAGAACATCTCGTAAAAGCGGTGTAAACGTATCGATATTTGTTATTATTGTACACGAGAACTAAGAAAAATTAGTGCAATAAAAACGAAATAATGAAAAATGGCAACGTCGCCGATTATCCAGCAGTAGTTGCGACGCTAAATCAGGAAACAAGAAATAAATAAAAATGAAATTCTAGACTGTCTGCCCACGCACATAATGCCACTTTCAGGGTTCCGTTGTTCCGGAACAGTTCAGTTATGGGGAGAGTAAAAATAGATTTTTATCAGGACACGAAACTGATGTGAATCGATACGATTCCTCATTGAGGAACATGTGCGGTGGCGAACGGTGTCCATACGAGCTTACGAATAATTATACAGTAGATTCTCCCCCAATTGTGTTTCAGCTTATAAACAAAAATGGACACTTTGGGCAGAGGAGATGCGATTATTCGAGCCTTGCGGCTCGTATTTATAGTTGCCGATTATGGAGGAAACCATTAATGGAGGAAAGATGTTTTTATTTGACTCCGTTTTCTTCCAAGGAGTGCGATCAATTACGATTTTTCATAAAGATTTCCACGATATAGTAATGGTACATGCGGCTACTAAATTACGTATTTCAGAATAGTTTCAACCGATTGTCATGAGTCGACTGCAGATCTTTCTGAAAAATAAAAATTGTTCGTATTAATTAAAAGAAACGGAGGTTCGATAAACAATGTATCGATTCTGATGTTTTCACTATTTAGTATTATACTTAACCGATTCTTGTCAGAAATTTATAAAATCCGCAATGTGAAAATAAATTTTGAAACATTCGTATTTATATATGCGAGTTAAGAGGCAAAAGCAATAACGATAATTAATTTTCAACAAATTATCATTTCATAAGCACATCATGGCCGAGCAAGCCGACGCTAGTTATTCTCATAAAATTGGCGAAGTTAAGAGTAATCGGTGTTTCAGTTTGACCTCTTTTGTTTAATAATGACAATTTGATATGCTTTAATCGATATTTGCGCTTTCTAGATAGCACGAGACTTTCGAAGATGTCGCACAGTGTTGGATCTGCCGAACAGACGTCAACAATTCGAAGTGGGCGATCTAAAAAGCTCGCGAAATGTTTCTTCGATCGCGTTCCATTGACGGAATATTTATTACACTAATCTGGTTTTTATAAGTCGGTTTCGTTACAGTTCATGCCTTTGCATTGAGCAAATAATTGTATGAAAATAATATCACTTTTTCGAAAAAACATCTCCCTGACTTTTCGTACGCTACTTCTAAAAACATTGAACTTGACGTTAACAACAGTTTCATTTGTTCAGAGTTTGAAATGAAAATATTAACCAAAATTGCCCTGCAGACTATTTCGGGTCAAAACCAATTCATTTCCAATCTAAGACCACTAATTTATTTATTCTTCCTTAATTTTATCTTCCTTAATTTATCTATCGATTGATAAAAAAAGATACAGTTTTATTAGCGAATGTTTAAGTAATCTTAATCTTCTTATAAAACATGAAATTGTTCATCAATTTCTGTATTGCAATTTGTTGTTGCATAATTCATGAGTAAGTTCTGTTTGAGCCGGAAGTTTGTTTCCAACCACCTATTTTATGCAATTTAATGCAGATCGAGTAAGAAAATTTTTCTGCTCTCGTATCATCTGCACATTGTATAATTATTTTAAGGTTAACCGGATACAAAAGAAAGTCATAGTATATTATTAGCAGCAAAAAGATCTGATATTTTCTGAACAATAACAAATTGACTAGTTGCTGGCATATCTGAAATAGTAGTAAAATATAAATATTATATTATACGACATACAAACGTTGCTATTGGATTATTTTTATTAATAGCACGCGCATGTTTATGCATTTAGAGCATGTGCAGATTTTTAACATATAAGAAATTAACCTGATAACATTTTATGTGATTTTTACAATACTTAATCATTTAGTTGACAAAGGAAACATTTCTTTAATTCTAATTTATATTAAAGCTACGAAAAAGCTATAGAAGATTATTTTCTCTTTTGTTTTTGTAATATCAACGTATGAGAATTCAATATTTTCTTTGTATTTTTATTATTTGAATCTTTGATACGTAATTTAGTTCTCTGTGGAAAATATTGTTCGCACATTGAAAAATCCTCGTCGGCAAAGGATTCATTTACAAAAATGTACGACGTTTAAATCCTTTTGATGCACAAAGCAATAAAGATTTCTAGGTGGTCGGAAACTTTTCACTGATACCGGATGCCATGTTGTTTATCAGTGCTTATTGAAATCTGCGGGGAACATTAATAACCTTTCAACTGTACAAAGAATTCTGCGCGTTCTATGTATACGCATATATTATGCCTCATAATTGTATCTAGAGTGCTGCAATAATACTTAATTAGTATTATCAAAGGTGGTCAATTAATATAACATAAATAATACATTAATAATATATTATTAATTATATATATTAATAACATATAATATAAATAAATAATATAATATAAATAATACTTTACCGTGACGATCATGCAGTAATTTTCACGAGCAGCACCGCAGCATCCGAAAAATGCGATGAAGAAAATAATGGCTCCGATTGCGATGAGCAATGACGGCACTGATAAGAATTTGTTGTCCAAGAAGTGCTCGTAGCTATGGTAGACGCTGTGCATCCCCACGCCAATCGATAATAAAATTATCCCCGTTATCTGAAACCAACAACATTCGAATTTGTGAAACAAATTGGAAAAACCCTGCGACGTGTCTGAAATAAACGAAGGTTTATTTATTTTAACCATATAACAGATATCGCCAGACTGCGGATCTTTATGGAAAATAAAAATGATCTTGCAGCAATTATTACAATTATAATTCTCTTTCTTTTATTTTAAGAAAAAATTTTGAGAAAAATATATAATTCATTAATTTCTTTTTATCGAATAATGTAAATTACATATTTATTTATACATATTTATGTGTAAATATTCTGACGAAACAAATTGAAATTCTTGAAATTGACTTAGTTTCGTATTAACTGAAACAATAAGCGAGACTCGCGGTGGAATTTCCACACAGAATTTGCTAAATATGAATGTTACTTATTTCTTCTAAATCAAAGTGAAAGATTCTACTTGAATTTGGTGATATCAACTGTCGCGTTGTCATGTTGCCAAAATACATTTATTATCCGTCGGCATGTATAAACTTTTCTTTGGCAGTGCAAATGAACAGTTGTGTAGTGTATTTTAAATGAGAACATCAACTTTATGTTGACCAATTGTCGTTGCTCCCAGCAATGCATATTTTTTCACCTCGACACGTGGCTTACACTATGCCACGTATTCATTAACATGTGATATATGATGTTCCAACGTCATTAGAAGTTACTTAGCCTATTTTAAATGCTGTATATATGTTTTTCCTTTAACGACTTACAGAATTATGAAAAGATAATATAGATGGCTTTAGTTGAATTTTTAGGTTTGTAGACGTAGTACAAATGTAAAACACATTTTGTTCTTTGATAGTTGACAATTCAGCTGTCAATCAGTAAAAAAAGTTTTTTGATCGGTTGCGTTGTTTTCGTTTGGCGTTCGTTGAAAAATGGAAAATCAAAAGGAACATTTTCGTCATATTTTGCTGTTTTATTTCCACAAAGGGAAAACCGCATCGCAAGCTCATAAAAAGTTATGTGCTGTTTATAGTGACGAAGCCTTAAAAGAACGGCAGTGTCAAAATTGGTTTGCCAAATTTCGTTCTGGTGATTTTTCACTCAAAGATAAAAAACGCTCTGGTCGTCCAGTTGAAGTTGATGACGCCCTATTCAAAGCAATAATCGATTCGGATCGTCACAGTACAACACGTGAGATTGCAAAGAAGCTTCATGTATCACATACATGCATTGAAAATCACTTAAAAACAACTTGGCTATGTTCAAAAACTCGATACATGGGTTCCTCACGAACTGAAATGACAATGCAAGGCCACACACATCTTTGCCCACTGGGCAAAAATTATTGGAGCTTGGTTGGGATGTTTTGCCACATCCACCATATAGTCCTGACCTTGCACCATCTGATTACTTTTTGTTTCGATCTTTACAAAACTCCTTGAATGCTAAAAATTTCAATAATGATGATGATATCAAATCGTACCTGATTCAGTATTTTGCTAATAAAAACCATAAGTTTTATGAACGTGGGATTATAATGCTGCCTGAAAGATGGCAAAACGTCATTGATCAAAATGGGCAATACATTACAGAATAAAGTTATTTAGTTCCATGAAAAAATTGTCTTTGATTTTCTAAAAGAAATCCGCAATTACTTAGTTGCCAACCCAATATTTTCTGTTATTCCTAGTATAGAGACATATAAATGTGGTGTTTCGTCAAGTTTTTGTTTAAATATCACTAAGAACGTAAAAGTTACTTTGAGTCTATAATTATTTACACCACTGGAATTGTATAATCGATGTACGCAATGTAGTGGATGTATGCTAGCGAATATTGCAATGAATGGTATAGTATAAAGTTTATGGTCTTGTTGATGTATCGTCGACTGCATCCCCGTCCCATGTTAATATCCATTATTGCTGTTTTATGTTTTATGAAATAAACGGCGAGTAACGATAATATTCGGACGTCTTCTTTGAACACCTTCGTGACTTTTGGCACAACCCGTAATGCCACTCAGTTCCGACAAAAATTTTAGAAAATCAGAATGTGTTTTGCAACATTTCATAATTCGGTATGTCAAACATGTATGTATAGACATACGTACATACGTACAAGTGGATTAATAGCGTTGTTATGACCTGAAGCAATTGCGTAAATCACCCTGTATGTGGCCGGCTCAAAATGAGCCGCAGTTATACTGATCACAAAATAAAAAAAAAGGATAGGAAAGATAAAAATGAGATAATATATATTAATATTGTCTAGTAAACGTACTCCCCTAATATTTCGAAAGAGTTTAAATGGTCTGGTGGAATTTAAAAAAAAGTTATCACATTTTTAAAGGGTGTGTGAACATTATTGCTATTCGCTGTATATATATATTACACTGAAATTTCTCGGTATTTGAACTACATATTCACAAATTTTCGCAGTTTGTTGTTATTTACAGTATTAAGAAAAGAATCCCGAGATATATTCTCGCAACTGATAGAGAAAGAGGATTACTTCCTTAGAGGTTTCCGTGGTTGAATGACCACTAGGCTTTCTTTATCAAAGCTCTGAACATCGATTCCGCCGTGAGCGCATGGTAATATTTGTAATGCGATTTATCGTTACTCGTGTTTGCAAATACGGAACATCTGTCATTAACCAGTTAGCCGTTGCTGCCTCTTTGAAAAGTGTATACCTAAAATGTGCCGCGAAAAATAAGCGGTGTCGCGATGACTAATACAACACATGACCATATACAGTTCTTTTATAACATTTATATTTTTGTATTTGTTCGTCTTATTTCGTTTTATAAATATTCAAAACGTCTTGAAATTTACGAATATATTTTAGTTTTCACTGAAATGGTAATTTAAACAGCAAATTGCATCTACTTTCTACGCATGACGAGTATATTCGTCATAACTAGACTGCGGATTTCATGCATTCATGACAAAAATGAATACGCGAAATATAAAATGGGGAACAGATCAAAGGAAACTAAAATTGTCGATGCATTAATTCCAAATTATTCAAATAATTTAAGAGCGTACAAAATTTGCGCTTAGCTCCTACGTCGTTTGATCGATGAAAATAATTTTTGTTTTGCATAAAGATCCACAGTCCAGTCATAACACAAAATATTGTCATTTCTTTAGAACAAGTATTCTCGACAAAAACAGGTAACTGGTTAACTCTTTTATAAAACTGCTTAATTGAAATATTCTTCCAAAGTTTTCTGTGATCCTCCAATAAAACATAGCTCTGATAGAGCTATGTTCTACGTAGGTGATCATTCTACAATTCAAACAATAGAATAGACAGATAAATTTATTGCTCGGCATTAGGGTATTAAGATACTTGGAGCCAAAACGCCAAATACATAGTAATAATTGTTATTAACTTTCTCGCCGAAACGTATGCACTTTGCATGTTCGCTATCAGCATTAGCTACGCTGCCTGTCTCTATTATTAAAATGTTCCATCAAACGCAATCTATCTTCTTTATAAATTAACAAAATTTTCATTCTCACAATATCCTAGAACCCTCATATTTTATTCCATTATTTGGTAAGTTGAGGCATTACAGTATAAAAATAGAACAGAGAAAATTCAGTGTCGCAAAAGTATTGTAAGCCAATAAGAGAGGGAATTCTTTATGTGATTTGAAGTAATTACATGGTGCTAAAACTCCACCCCCATATTTCTTATTTTACATTTTTTGAAGTTCATTGCCAATTTAAGAAGATTTTTTTGTGTTCTTTAGTATTCTTTAGTATTTATAGCATATACAGGGTGTCCCAAAAATCAATCGTAATCGGGAAATGAGGGGTTCCTGAGGTCATTTTAAGTAACTTTTTCCTTAGCGCAAATACAGTCCGCAGCTTCGTTTACGAGTTATTAACAAAAACCACTAATC
>CM052154.1:3583386-3703331 GCA_028455555.1 Augochlorella aurata
ATGAGAGTCGAGCTCGGCCTGCTCGGCCGCTTCGCGTCAACCGAGCTCGCCTCTTATTGGTCAGTGTTTTTTGTTAATAACTCGCAAATAAAGCCGCGGACTGCATTTGCGATAAGGAAAAAGTTACTTCAAATGATCTCAGGAACCCCTCATTTCCTGATCGCGAATGATTTTTGGAACGCCATATATATTAAAAAAATATTGTTAATATATTAACATAATATTGTTTCGTTTCTTCTTAATGCCTCGTTTGTTAGAGCAATGAAACCATTAATTTACTGTGAATACTGGAAATAGTTTTGGTGTAATGTCGAACAATTTGGTACCGTTTTATAAAATACAATCTTTTTATTTGCCACTTTTATAAATAAATCAAATCAATTTTCGACGTCGACAACTGTTAATAGCGACCACAATAAAATCACTGATGACAGTGATAACTTATCAGTCACCGGAACAGAATTTCTCTCACTGATTGCTGTTATGAATGACTGGAACAAACTTCTCTGATAGACAATTATTCCAAGTGACCAAAATAAAATTTCCGTCATCAATAACGATTATATAGGCAACGAATAAAATTTTCGGTGAATTGGAATTGTTATTTACAATCAAAAATTGAAATCTTTTTATCGTGCGGTTGTTTGAACAATTTATTTTACATTTGGCAATTAATAGTTCCAACTTGAATGATGAACACTATATTCAAACAACTATAATTAAGGCAAATTATAATTAAAACAAAATAAACCTCAACACTATTTTTACCGATCTATAGCATATACACAGTTTTACTATTATTATTAAATTGCTTTTACAATTATAGAAAAAGTTAAATAGTTAATTGAGGTTATGGCCACCCCAGCTTTTTTCTTGATCTTTCCTAAACATAATTTTCAAGATACTTCTCGTAGAACTATTGGTCTTTCTTTTCTTTCTAGCGCAAACAAAATTTATGTTATTTAATTGCCAAGAATTGAGTAATTGGGAATTATGCATACCGGGTCAAAATGACCCAACTGCCGCAGTATAAAGGTAAAATGTAGAAAATTATTTTGCATTAAAGATTTCAAAGGTTTCTTTTAACCTCTTCGATGAAAATACTGTTAAGTATAAATTGTGAAAGGTGTCTCTTGTCCTCTTTTTAGTAAAAGCAGTGTTAAATAAAAAAAATGAACGGTGTCTTTTGACTCCTTTGGCAGTACTTTTTGGTAGTATAATTAAAATCTGAATTTGAGAAAAAGAATTTGAGAAGGTATCTAACCCTCTGGTAAAAATAGTGTTAAGTACTTATTGATCGTCGACGAGACTGCTCCCAACGACCATTTATTCATCTTTATTATCACTAGACTGCGGTTTTTTATGGAAAATAAAAATTATCCGCATCGGAAAAAGTTGATCAACACGTTCAATTTTAGGTACGACATATAATATTTAATTTTTCTCTGCAATCTTTTATGGTTGTGCAATCATAACCTTGCATGTACATATATACCTATATACGCCACGCATTAAATATTAGCAGTTTGCAAGAGTTTCCATAGCAATTGCGTGAATTTCAATGTATGCAACATTACTTAGGGATTAAACTGGAAGGCAAACATGTGGGATTAGGTGAAAACGCACGAACAATTAAACCGATGGGAAGTTGCTGCGCAACTCGTATTAATAGTCTTCTAAATCATTCTACTACAGAATAATTTTTCAAGAATTGTTCTGAACAACTTGTGTTTTTCTTTGAGGCTATAAAAAATAATTTACCAGGTAACGCGTATATAGTTTTCAGTAAGCGTTGTTAAACAATCGCTGTTCCTTCTTCGAAACTGTACAATGTCAAAGATTATTTTTTTCTTGCATGCTGTACTTCGATATTTACTGTCAATTGTCAATAATGTGGAGAAATTATGAAATGTATTTATGTACAGATATAAATAAATCTGCAGCTCTCGCAAAAATATTAGGATATCTAAATATTTATATGTAATAATAGAGATTTTTTATTTATCTTTATATCGCACTATGTGTTACGTAGCTTATCAAAAATTGCCTAGACGCTTGCAAAGGAAAGACCTCAAATATCTAAATGATGTATGTGAAATATTAGTTAGTACAGACCGAGAAGTGCGAACGCGCGCTTATTTTTCTCTCTCCTGAAAGTTAATATCAATTAGTGTCAATTTAAGCGGTGAACTGATTCAGTTGTTTCACCGTAAACCGTTGGTCTCAATAGGTTTTGCATCGCAAATTGGATCGATTCGAAATGAGATTAAAAGTTCCCTGTATCCAATTACTGGCAGTAAGAATGGGGCTAAAACACAATCGTGACTAATAAAAATGAAACGTTTTATTTAAACGCATCTAATTTTTATACTATACAATGACGCGTTCGTTCAACGTAACTGTATCACATTGATCAGTTTCGTTACTTACATATGTACTGCTAATAATTGTATAATTCAAGGTATGATACATACAAAATAATAAACAAGTTGTTAAACGTTATAGAATTTGATTTTTAAAATACCTTCCTTAGGTAAGACCTTCTTTTACGTTAAAAAATTTATATTCCAACAAAATTCTGCATTTCTCATTTATAAGATAACTCGTTTCATAATTAATCCGTCGACATTCCTGTTTTAAAAATAAAAATCACATTTACCGGAATTAATACACGAAATAATACTTTCTGTTGCACGCGTCCATTCATTTTCTCCAAATTCTAATTTTATTAATCGTTACATTCAAAATTAATAGCTTTGTTACATCACTTTCCAATCAGTAACGTCTTGTATGCATAAGTGCATAACACATGAACATTAATGTATAATGCAACATATAAAAACTCATCGATTACTGATACGTTTAAAATATTCCCATTTTACCCGTGTCGTATTTAAATATTTTTAATATCTCTATGTTTTTATTTACATAGAATTGCAAAATCATTTCGCAACTTGTTTCATTCATAAAGCTCAACATATCTGAAATAAAGTAATTGTGAATAAAATTTAAAATAATTGTTTGTATTTTTATAAAATACAATATACTGAGGCGCATAAGCATAAACGTAGAATGGTGAATAAGCACGTGTACAATAATGCAAAATATGGCCACGAAATTTCAATTGCTGTGGTGTCCGAGCGGTTAAGGAGGTGGACTTGAAATCCTCTGGGTACTGTACCCGCGCAGGTTCGAATCCTGCCCGCAGCGAATTAATTTTTTTTCTGATAAACAGATTTAAGGGCCACTAAATTACTATAGATCAGCCACAATGTATATGAAACAACGTCATCGCCTGAAATTCTTTGTTAAATATTCGTTATATAGTCGAGGATGATAAAAGAAATAAAACTCATGCAATGGCAATTTTACTGAGTCTCCGATTATGATTATGCCTGCGATCCATGTGTAATTTTTCGTTATCTTCTTAGCAGATACCTTTCTGCAAGGAGAAAAACAAAAAGTCTGAAATATAGATGAAAAACTGCGTGATTTATTGGATCCGTAATATTCCTTTGTTTACGCAGACTGTCATGCAGCCAGATAAAATGACGTTAAACTGCGTGTAGAACTTCCTCATTGAAATACAACGCAAAAGTGGCATACGTTCTACCGGCTCAATACGTTTCACTAAAGTATAGTATAATATTTAATGAAAAAACGTATACAATCTAGTGAGTTTTGTATTCATGTTTGTTTTTACTACTTGTCCTACGTCCGCAATACGCAGTTTACAATACTGAGATTTTACGTGTCAGACATCTTTCCTTATCTTAAAAAGAAGAAAACAAAATGTAAATGCGTACGCATATGTGTATGCTATAACCATAAGGTGCATCGATATATCGAATCAGGTATGACGCATCGTTGCATGATCTACGACGGTAAATGGATCATTTACCGTTTTACCATATCGACCATCTGTCGTTTGATAAATTTACATTTGCATATGTATTTCCCTAACCTTATCTACAAACTGTTTTGGCAGTAATATAGCAAAATGATGTTACAGTATTCGGACCGAAAGGTTATACTCGGTTGAACACCTGTCGCATTTGCTAAGATCACGTCACAGAAAATGATTACTGGTTACGTTAAACTACGCAAACGTGTACAAAAATGAGGAATACTTGTATATGTTGAGCCCAGATGAACTTATTATCCATTAAAAATTTAGTAAAAGAAAATTTCTAATGCGTAATATTGCACTGTTCAAGCACAATTTTCAAATCGTTATGGAAGAACCAATATACATGTGTATTTCCAATGGCTTACACGATTGAAAGGCAATTAAGAAATAAATTCGATCAGACTAACATTTTCCACATACATATTATATTAGATATGAGATGAAAACTTGTATGACATATGCGTTCACGATCTTTTAAACTTATCTATACAACTACACACATATACGCATTTGTAGGAATAGACAGCGATATAAATGCAAACATTATATAAAAAAAAGAATAGATGGTACTTACAACGAAGAGCAGATTGAACAGAAAGAGTAATAATTTGACACATTGTGAACCAAGAGGCAATTTCATGGTATCAACCATTGGGTTTAACGAACTAACTATATTTTATTAACGATCGCGAGACGAAACGATGGAAGTACGTCGGAGATTTTCGCGGTTTTTCAAACCGTTAACAGAAAACGAAGAGACCGGCCGAGAACATCGCAACGACGATTCACTGCTTGCAGACAGTTATCGCGTGGCTGCGTGCCCACGCGCATGCGCCGTGCCAAGCTCTTAGCCAAGGTTACGAAACTTCAAAGATTGCTAACCGCAAATCTGTTTTCATAGTTCGGAATTTTCAAATTCCCTGAAATTTCATATTTTGTTAACACAAAATTTATAAATTTCAATGTTAACCCTTTCTGTTTATGCTATTTGCCATTGCTTATAATTATGGACTCCGTCGATAAACATGTGAGCATACTTTTTGAGCAAACACACTTTTACCTGTAATTTTGAATCACACGTCGAATTTTCTACAGATGATTTGTTTATTTGATTCCTTAAAATTTCTGAAGACAGTGAAGCTTCGAGTAGCCTTATAATAGTGATAATTTATAATCTATTGTGTAATTTTGTTGGTAAACAAATTGCGACATGTCTGTCACAATAGCTTCCAAGTTTCATAATTTTTTTGAATTTTCAAAGAAAAAAGAAAAATAATTTATTTTGTATGCCATTACGCACAGTCGTTTTATCGACGATAACAAAAAATATAATCAATCGTGTGGCCACGAATCCAAAAATATGTGATAAGGAAAGACATTTAATTTTCACGAGATAAAACTTCCCGAATATCACGATATTATCATTTCACTTTAGTCATGTATTTTTCGGTATATTTTTTGATTATCAATAACGAGCGAGACAATCAGGATGCTCAAGCTGAGCGAATTATCCTATGAATGGTTATGATTGATACAATAGTATTTTTGTTCACAGTGAATTAATATAATTTTATTGATATTTTAATACTGTTTTTAGGGAAAATAGTTATTGTATAATTATGATTGTAAAATTATGATTATTGCTATAAGCATGATTACGTTTATAATTATGACTATAGTTATGGTTATTATCGTACAATTATGATAATTATGAATATATCATTTTTAAACATTTAGTTAAAGAAGGATTTCACTTGATGTTGATGAAAAATCAAATTGATTTCTCATTTATGTGTACAAATAAATGTTCAATGATTAGCGTAAAGGACATGTTTACTTAACATTCGGATTGTTATTATGTTTTGCGTAATTGTAATTGTAAAAACTATACTCTGTGACAGAATATTAAGACATCCGTGGGTTTTTCACATTCCTCAAAGCCAATTGCCTGAACTAAGATTTTGTATGCAATAACTGAGATGTCAAATTCTTTGTTTTATCATTATTGAGATTGTAAACATGTTTTTGTAGGTAATTACTGGATACATCTATTTATTCATATATATTTAATGATAAAACTGGTACAATAACTCGATAAATGTGGTCTTATTATTTTGAAAAGAAAACACAGATTACATTTACAATTAGTACTCTATGTTAGCTTTAAAATTAAGTAAGTGTCTAGAAGACAGTTGTTACAATAATCCTTCTATCATTGCATTAAAAATCAGAACAATGGGTCGCACAATTAAGCAGAATCAACATAAATGCTTTAATTATATATATTTAAATATAATTCGAGTTTATATTTTCTAATTGCAGTTGTTTAATTTTTAATATTGTCGTTTCATGATAAATCATTATCGTATGCAAGATAATTCATTAATATAAATTAATTATTAGTTGTCTAGACACCGCTACAATTAATTAAAAATGAAAATATCCTTTATTATGATATACTATGTCTCCTTATATACATATATGTACACTACTACAGTTTCCTCAACACTAATCCTTCCATGCTGGTCAAGATGACAGGTTTCACATTTTTCATCTTACAATTTTTAGATTTCTTTAAGCACATGTTGTTGAAAAGCCAAATTAAACTTTCTATTACTTTTATAAGCTAATATAAACCAGTCGCTTTTAGTGCCCAGGAAATTTAATAAAAATATCATTCTGAATGAACTATATCCTTGATTTACGTATAACTTCATTTCTACACGCGGTTATTTTCAACGATCTTATTACCTTCGTCTTTTTTCTTTTCTTTAAAACACTTTTAACAGTTTTCCCCTTGAATTGTATACTTCATTCCGGGAAAATAGTGCGTTATTCAAAACGTTATGTTGAAACCGCAAACTAAAAAAAGGAAACATTTATTGAATTTATTTTAGTAATTTAAAATCAATAATTTAAATTATTCGAATTTCTTTGCGGTTTATTTTATTTACTACCGTATAGTTTTATATTCTAATGATTCTGTTACTATTTCCTTCTACAGGATGCTTCAAAGGCCACCTAAATTTCCATGGTGTGAAACATGTTTGTGACAAAGTTTAAATGGTCTTCAACGAGGAATATTATGAAATAAAAATTTTTTTACGTTCATTTTTTCTGTTGCATCTTGCAGCCGGTAAAAAATACATGAGACTATGCATTTGATTTGAGCATACGTTTGAAATTACTTTGAACATTAGATGAAATAGCAAGGGAATGGTATTGGAACTTACATATTATTTACATGTGCGTTATTATTTAACAACGGATTTTATACATTTGCAGAAATAGGAAAGGAAATTTTAGATATTCAATATAATTTAGCATGTTCGGTCAGTGGTAGATTAATAGAATAGACTCACGCACTCTGAATGTATACGTAACTTGTTACGATGGGGCCCCCGGACTTATGGGGCCCGAACTGACCGCCCCCAACACCTGCGCCGTAATGTGCCACTACTGTCAGTCTATCTTTTCTTCGTATATAACCTATCGAGACTGAAACAATTAAAGCCAGATTATATTTATTATTTATTGATTATTATTTATAATTATAAAAACCGGATCACATTGTTCAAGCAATTTTTTAATGCGTAACCGTGATAGCAGTATTAACGTAACAACATTGAAATTTAATATTTATTTCCCAACAAGATACTTTATACTTCCTCTGGACTCTTTTGGACTAAAAGGGTCAGAAACATATATAATTCGTTTTTATTACACTCATTTTTCGGAAAAAACTACTAATTTGAAAAACAACACTTATTTTCGTAAAATAATGTACACGTACTTTAACTTCTTATCGTTTAGTTATTATTACATGATTATAGTTTTTATGTTGTTTTTAATACTCTGTTTATAGCTAATATAAACAGTAAAATAATTTCAGATCCATATAAAGCAAGCGTTGTATTGAACTAGTAAAGGCGACGTGCAGTGCATCGTCCCTACCGCTACGCAGAGAATCAATGTAACAGATCATATAAGGACAAACCGAAATATAGATTATTATACCACAGCTATAAAAACGCTCTATTCCCGCGTTCATTTTTCATCCTGCTGTTTCATGGCGGACTTAGAGTACGTGATAATTTCTCGTTAGAAACGAAATAAATTATGTTTGTGTACATAAGGAAACATTAATTTCGTGACACTGAAATATGCAATCTTTTTGTGTTTACTAGTTCATTGGTATCAGTGTCTGCACTAAGAATTTTTATTCGTTCGAAATATATGTTATTTGAGACGATTCTGATTTATAATAGAACTGATCACTTTTATATTTCAGCAAGTGAATAAACATTACTGTTTCTTGATATATTATTATTTTTAAATAAAAATAATGTTTTTTCATTTAGTTTGTATTCGTTTAAGCTTAACGCACTATAGTTAATCAGAAATCGACTTCTACTATCTACTCGTTCAAGTTTCCGAGAACAGGTAGAACAAGGAAAAATATTTTAACAGAAATACGCGAACGACAAATAATCGAACAAGTTAAAATCAATTAAATACTCTTAAAGCTAGTAGAAAATCAACCGGAAAATGTTAGAAAAAGTATAAGAGAACAAAATTTAATTGAAGGAACTGTTCCCATTGACAACGCCTTTTTAATACGTAACGCTGGAGAGACAGTTTCCATTGACATAGTCTTCTTAGTGGCGAAGGCCATGACTGAAGCATACCGCAAAAGGTACTCATTTCTAAAGTAAACAGGTTTAGAGTTTGTAAAAAGGTAGAATATGAATTATTATTATCAGTATTTTTTTTTTATGCAGTTTAAATTAAATAAATGAACAGCAAAAAGTATTTTATAGAGAGACCGAATATGGTATTTATTAAAAATTATATATAACATTAAATAAAAAATATTACCATGAAACTTTAACGATAAAATAGGCTCCAAATATAAAATTATAGAAGTTTGAATTCTTTTTTATGTATTGTTATGCACTATATGTTAACATATTTATACATATACTTCATCCTATTATTAGATATAAATCCGATCAAGCATCTATAGAAAGAATTGACAATAAAATTAAAAAACTTTCATGTTACAAATACAATAGATGCAATAAAATTATAAAAATGTCGTAAAATATCTAATACTTTGCTACCAAAAATTTCAGAAACTGCTCCTTTTTTATTGTTTGCAATAAAGTAGCAGTGACATCATAGTTTTTCCGTTTTTAACTCGTATGACGTAAATCTGAGGCGTTAGGTCTGGGTTAGGTCTCGAACGCAAAAAACAATCTAAAACATTAGATTGAAACTTTCTTTATGAATATTTCAAAAGCTAAAAAAGAGCGCATATTGTATCTGTAGGAAAATGTTATTTAAAATGAAGATCTTGACAACACGTTACATATGTATGTATTTCAAAGTCATTGGGATCGGAAGTGACTCCCATAAGCTGCATATTTACCGTTATCCGCATTCTAATGTTATTATGAATATGCGGATAATTTAGTTGACTTAATAATATAAATTTTGTCGAAAATATACGTAGTTAAATTTCAGATTTATTTTGGAATGAAAAAAATTGTCGTCATACCCTGGTTCCAGAATGTGTGTGGTCGGTTCTGAGTAAATTACGGGAAAGGTGCGCACGCATCCGAGTCAGCCTGGGAGGACCGATGAAAATACGATTATTCCTTAGCGAGCCTCCGAAGTGAAGGAAGCCTCTTCGACTATAGAAACGACGCACACGGTTCTCGTTTCGTTACCTTTCGTCAATACCAGTACGTTTTGTACTCGATTTTTCTTCTGATTGAAACCAGTGAAACAGTGAGTGGCAAAAATGGTGTCCGGTGGAATGACGTGTATTAAATACCTGACGTTTCTCTTCAACTTGATATTCGCTGTAAGTACTCCATGTTGTGTTCGCGCCTTCTGTCAATCTTTATGTTATTTCCTGTCACGTTACCCTTTCTATCGAGGAAACGTATTTCCTCAAGCGTTACGAATGTCTGAAGCACTAGTATTACTACTTAATAAACTCAATTCATTATTTACATATATTGGAAGCTTCATCGATATAAATTATTCACTTTATTTAAATATTTGTATTTAACTGCAGCTGCTTTGACCGAAATTATCGCGTCACGAACTTCTGAATATTCGAATCTTCTTTCTCTTTAAATATGTTTCATAAATTTTTAATACTCGTAGAATTTTCAATACAACATATTTATGATTCATTAACAAACATTATATTCGTATATTTAAAAATTGTTGTGAAAGTAATCGTACTCAAGTAATTATGAATACATGTATATACACAGTCAATTGTGCATTAATTTCGCTCCTGTTATAGCTGAAATGTTTCAAATACAATGTCTTTACGTTTCTCCGCGTCAGTCGATCGTCAAATTGGAGCAAAAACATTCGCTACCTACATACTTGTATCAAGAGTATAAGATATATACCTATACCTGGTGTACGACATACGTACACGTATGGTCATCACTGGCATCTCGGAGCTCATAAGATTATTAATCATGAATTGTTTTCATTATGCAACTAAGGGTAAAAAGTTTACGCGCAAACATATTAATATCTGTTTGATCTCGATTGCGCATAGTAAAAACTAACATAATTAGTATTTTAATGATTTGTAGGATAACCGTGACTAAATTCCAATAGCTTATAAATAATGAGAAGCCAACTTAATTAATATTTTTACAAAATTGTCTATTGGTAGTGTTTCATCCTATTTGTAATACATTGCTTAACTTATGTTAAGGAATGTGTAATATTTTGCAATCTGATATTTATTTTAGTATAACCATATGTGTTCAATAACACCGATATATGGTGATTGTGATAACATTTCTATTATTTTTAAGCAATTATAATGATACTCACGTATTTATCAATAAAAATCCCAAGCACTCCGCACATTGTATTATTTTTGAATGCATAGTTTATCTTAAATCATGTATACGCTTATCGTAAATCATAAGATATAAAGCACTTTAAATCGTGATTCATCTTCAAGAATGACACATTTTGGGGTATTAAAGTTGTCATTTAAATTTTACTTAAAAAGTATTTAATAACTTCGATTCGTTTTTCTCATTTCGTTTATCAAGACAGTTTATTTTAGTAACTTGGTCGTGATTACAGCTTGCTTCAAATAACCTTCTGACACTTGTATCATTATTATTCTTTAGCTAATTTTAATGCAATAACATACGAATAATTTTTTAATATTTCCGTAACTCGCCGTACATTTCGTAGTTTATATTTTTATATAAATCTTGTATTTACTTCTTTTCATATATTATATGTTAATGTTCTGAAATTCATAAACGTATGTATCATATTTATAATTTCTGGAGTAACGAGGAACCAATTTTGGTTTTGTAAAACTAATTTGCGCAAATATTTTAACGTTAAATAAAAACGTTTGATTAAAACAGAAAACGGGAACTAGCGACTAATTTACACAAAAAAAAAAACAAATATTATTGTAATTGTACCACATTATTACGAATTTTCAGACGATTTTTACACGTTGTTTACAAATGTTATTTAATTAATTAATTTTATATAAATGAACTCTTATTTTGCAAAATGCAAAAAATATGTTAATATTTTTGCGTGTATACTATTTTTCCCTAATGATATAATGAACAAAATTTGTGGACATGAGTTTCGCAGATATGGAAGTGTACGATCATAAGTGACATTCACTGTACATACACATACACATATGTATATATAGATCGTCTGAATTATTCTCATGTTGCGTGGGTTAGTGCTCCTATGCACTTCTTGCGTGCGTTTATTCAGCTTTACAAATCGTCTTAACAACTTATATCAACTTCTTCCTTCCCAATCATATTTCATGCCATCAGTTTTGACGTTAGTAATTTCCGAAATTTAATCAAGTCGACAATTTTATTTTATTATTTTCCCAAAATATTAATCCTTGCATGGATAACCGGATACTAGTGTGCTAGAGCCGGTTACTGTGGCGTGACCAATTACTGTGCCTTTGGTTTGTTTTACTTTATATTTATTATTATGCAAAAATAAACAAAATAAAAGAATAAACAATTTAAAAAACCAAAGACAGCAATTGATCACGCCACAGTAATCGGCGCCACTACCCAATACTTCTTTCTTTTAATTTTCTTTAATAAATATTTTTTATTATTTACTTATTTAATTAATAATTTCAAAATAAAAATGAATGCAAAAAGTTTCGAATAATCTCACGCTCTGGTAATATTTATACACTTTAGTTACTCATGCCAGAATAAATATTTGTATTACATATAAACCGATAATGAACATATGCACAACAGTTTAAATTTAAGTCGTGTTAAATATTCGTGTTTAATTTTGTTAGTAAACAATGAATATTTATGCAACATAACTTTGTTGTCAATTAAGTTGCAACATTTTTCTTTGCTATATCAATAATTTTATTAGGTTTACCATGAAACTTAAACAATCAATTTATTGTAATTTATTTTTGCTCTTTTCATAATAAGTCGTAGAATTCGTCCATTAAAATTGCATTGAAACCTATTTAAGTGCGATTTTGTTTAAAGTAATGATTATTTATTTAGTTTCTACTCTTAGCAATTCTCAAACTGTTGTAACATGTTAATGTATTTGCAACAGTGAAATTAAAACATTATTTTATACTAAATATTATTTAAGTTTATTCTAAATGTTTTGTATATAAATTATTATTAAAAACAGTCATCAAATTTCTATGATTACAGATAACAGGAATTGTGTTCATAGCAGTTGGCACTGTAATCCTAGTAGTTTACAGTGGATATAATAATTTTATGGACAGTTGGTTCTTTGCAGTACCAGTTTTTATGATCGTAATAGGCACTGTAGTATTTATTGTATCATTCTTTGGATGCTGTGGAGCTGTGAAAGAGAATCATTGCATGATAATAACGGTATGAATACATTTATGACTATTATTATTAGGATTTTATTAATTTATTTTAGTTACTTTTTTAAACATAATAAAAATTAAGTCTACAGCTGTATTCTTCGAATAAGATAATTTTAATGCTGAAGTTATAGAATTTTAAGTATTTTTCAAATTATTCATTTGACGAAGTTCATTGCCAAGTTATTTTTTCATCGAGTACTTTCGTATCGTCTTATTTAACATAATCATTAATAGAGTAACTATATGATACTAGCTATACGCTAGATTGAATACTTTAATTGTCACTGTATACAACTTTTGAAATACTTAAAGTTATATATTTTCTTATAATTAAAAGACTAAATAACATAATAATTATTTATTTACATATATATTTATTTATTAATTATTTATTTACATATTATATTATTTATATAATATTTTATGTATTATAAATAATTTTTAGAAATATTATAATTAGGAATAAATTTGAACTGTATTATATGAGTTTAAAAGAAAATGTACTTAGAAGTACACTTAAAGAGTACACATAATATATATAGAATTTTGTTACATAGTTTTCAGTATTACTTCTCCTAATCTTTGTGCTGGAGCTCGTTGCTGGTATTTCCGGATATTTGATGCAGAGTGAAGTTCGGCAAATGGTAGAAAATAGAATGGGCAATACTATTAAGGAATATGAAACTGATACGAACATTCGCAAGTCTTGGGATATTATGCATCATGATGTAAGTATATAAAACATGATATGTTTCCCAAAATTAAATTGAATTTCTGTTCCAAATTAGTTTAAATTATTAATGGAAAGAGTGTGTTTATGTTAACATAATTATTTATTTGTCTGCAATTCATACTTTTCTAGTAACACTTAATTTGTAGTATTTAATTTATCAAAACATACATTGATAAGATATACCTAGTCAAAAAAATATGTATAACTCGTAAGAAACCTAAAATACAATATTAACAATTTATTTCATTAGTAATAGTTAAGACTAATAGTTAATTGATAAATTATTTTGTTTAAATTTAGTTATCTAAGTGAATATACAATTAATACAAAATTGATTCTAAAATTATAGCTCCAATGTTGTGGAATGAACGGTCCTACTGATTGGGCTCAAGTTGGTTTCTTAGACAATACTCTACCAAATTCCTGCTGTAAGGAAGTACCGAAAGGAAGCAAATGTGACATCAATTCAATTTACATATATGAAGGTGGATGTATGCACAGTCTCCAAAAGGCTATTGAGCATAATGCATTAATTTTGGGTGGTGTAGGCATTGGTATTGCTATTATTCAGGTAATTATTGTTTATTTTATTTACATATAGCAATGGATGTTAATTTTCTACAGTTCACATAACTGTTGCTTTATTGCTATATAACTTTTTGGACATAGATTCTTTTACCATTTTTTATCCTTTGTATTCTCAATTCTATGTAAAACAAAATTGTCTATACCCTTGCTAAATTTGAATGAATATACTGTTACAAATTTTATAATAACATATTTTCTAGATGTACATTATAGAACATCTTCCAACATGTTTATACATATTCAAAGTACTTATCAGCTCAATGGTTAAACTAAATAAAAATAGACAGTAAAATGATGTTAACAACTTTATGTGAAATTAGCTAATATAATAAAATTTTTGTGTACAATGAACTAATATAATAACATTTTTGTAATTACAGTTGATTGGAGTAATCTTCGCATGCTGTCTGGCACGTTCAATACGTCGCGAATACGAAACTGTGTAAGCAGACAGTTATCCACAGTTATAATGCCTAAAAATTGCACTGAATCTTCGAAATGTGCTCTCTGTCTTTCGCTGTTACACATTCATGTATCAAGTTTCTTATCTTTCTTTTTAAGTAACAGAATATTGCACAAATTGCACATTGTACTCTTCATTTACCATACTGCACAAAAATGGTAAGACAGAAGAATCCAATGGCCAATTCACTAGTGGCAACATTGGATATTATGTTATGAAGTTATTATAATGATTTGCTTTTAGTGTACTTGTATCTAAATCTTTGCCATTACTATATTCATTGTCAGTCATAGCAACGTCAACACAAACGAAATGTTAGTACAGTTGGTACTTCTTAGTACTGTTAATATATTACTTTAGATGTTGAAAATTTAATGTAAGGTACAGGAAGTATTTTTGTGCAGTATGTTGTCTTTATGACTGTTTCTTTAAGACTGATCATTTTTATACTATAACAGTGGGAAAGATTTTGTACTTTGTTAACAAACTGCACGCGGATACACAAGATTTATAAATGGAAAGTAATATATTTATGTTAAGATTTCAGTGTTATATACATAAATATTAACGTATTCTTTGTTACAACTAAGTTTTTACAACCTGGTTTAATTTTGTGGAAAATAGTTTTCAATGTCAGAGTATGTTATTTCATTCTTGTTTTATTTAACTTAATACAAGGAAATATTGTAATCGTTAAAAGTATTATGCTTTCATTATTTAATATTTTTAGCTTCTCTTCAGTGAACCTAAGCTTACAAGCTTTTTAAATTGTTTTTTTTTTAAACTTTGTATGATACTTTTTCATTTACAATTTTGAAAAAATGTCAAACAAAAATAATAATAACAATGAAAGCAACATCTAAAAGTAAATAAGCATAATATATACGCAGGGCATTATGGTTTAATCATCAGACTAATTAAAAATATCTAACACAATAGTTATAACATATTCGTACATTATTTCAAGATGCTTACACCATCATGTTACCTGTAATTCAGTAAATGGTTTTTACTTTAACAATGTAGATAAATAGTCATCACATAATAAGGAAGCGTTCTATTGTTCATACAAAGTTTACATGGTGTTTACACTATAAATTATTATTAAACTTGTAAATTGACAATATGATTAGACAATTGTACGTTGAAGAAACTTCAAACTCTATATGAAAATGGAATAGCATGATTGCTACAGTCATGCAATTTCAATACAATTATTAAACACTCTTGTTAAATTAACAGTACCTAATGCTATTTGTTTCTTTAGAAACTTAATTCTCATATCTACGCTTTCCTTAATCTGGACACTGAATTAATCATAGTTTGGTTTTCAAAATTTTATTCTTTGCTAGAATATGAATTTGGTTCATTATATACATGATGAAATATTTTATTATATACACTCTTCAAAATTATACTTACATTATTTTAAAAAAATATAAAAATTTGTATTAAAGATATAGACTTACATTTACTTGTGCATATTATATTTCAAAATTATTAAAAGATTGGTAACTTAACATATATAGATTGTACAGCATGTTCTATGTAACTTTATCTTTTAACGCATTTTACAACAAGTCTGTGACAATTAGGTAGTAAGAATAGTGCTATATTTCAAGTCATTCTTGAAAGGCTTACAGTGTACATTACTTGAATGTAAATAATGTATTAATTAAAAAGAAGAAAATATTTACAAACAATATAATCACATGAAACATGCTGTATATGATATCTATATTTTTGAGATGTTGGTAGTTTATAATAAATTTCAAATTTTAAGGTTAACAATAAAACGAAAGCGCAAATGATGTGTAATCAATAATGTGGTGCAAATGATTCTATCTGTCATTGTCTTATTTTGGAAAGCGTAAACTGTACATGCACCTTCTTGCTTTGCCACGTGCGACACTTGGTGTGTTTTATCAGAAAATGGTGTTCTGTTACGGGCGATTTAATTAATTTATACTTGCAGCGAGACCGCAGCGCACTGATCTGACACCAATTAGGAGGTATTATAACTCTAAGTATTGTTCGTCGTGAATTCATTCAAAGAATAATTCTAGAGTCGTCGCAAAACCATTTACTTAGAACCTCGACCGCAGAGTAACCAACATTCATCTGCGCAGTCTAGATTAAGAAGAAAGCAAATCATTGGAGAATCTAATTCAAATTACTGCCATTATATGCCAAATGGTTGAAACCAAACTTCTTCTTAGATTGTGTTTTACGTGGAATTAAAGCTTGTTACCATACAAGAATATTTCAAAGGAAATTGGATAATTATAGATTTGGTTTTAGACGTCTGTCGCAGTCTGAAAGGCTCTTTCAGTGCCTCAATTTTTTGCAAAGAGAAACACTTTATGCATCCTCACTCTATAGGACATTTTATATTCATATAGTCAGTCATAGATGTATGAAATATATTTTCATCGTGCACAGCAGAGCTGAATAAGTATATCATCTTAATATATACATCTAAATATATATTTATATATATTTCGATTGAAGTAACAATTTGTTTTCGATATTCTTTTTATTTTAATCATCAATACTAATGTTCAACGAAAATACTTTATCTTATTAACAATCATTACCAGTTAATATAATATGTATACCTCATTGTTCTCACTTTTTCACGTATCCTCAGTTTAATTACTATATCTTCTGTTGATCTCTTCTAAAGTTGAAAAATCACAAATGGAATATACTTTATAGGCGATACGAGTTTACTTATAAATAAAGTCATATATAATAGATGAACGTAATAAGTTGCGTAACTGAAATAATAACACATACATATACATGAAATGCTGCAATGCAAACACATTAGTTTTGAATAGTTCAAAATTTATTTGTACTTACTTTCGTAAATATCAGAAATGTTTTTTACTAGCCCTAGAAATTGAAACATTACCATAGATATTATCATTTAAAGAATAGCCTATACCTTATACAATAGTCATACAAATGTTTATAAATTCGTTGCACATAGCACAGAATATGTTAACATATGTTGTTGAAACAATTTTATACATTATAATTCTAAGTACTGAATAATGCTTTGTATATGATTTTTTAATTTAATATTGATAACCAAAAATTAGCTTCATCATTTTCAAAATGTAGTAAAGTAAAAGTAACAAACTAAACGATATTTAAATGTATTAGTTAATAACGTGTCAAAATATTGCAAAGTCTGAATTCAAATATACCTTTTTTTGTAAAATCATTCTACGTTGGGACCAGAATTGTTTCAATTTTTACAAATAAATATATTTAAAACAAAATTCATTAAACAATCGGCTGGCACGAAAGAACCAATATTTCACGACAACAGATTTTTGTCATCGTTTTATGCGAAACTACTTCCCAAAGTAGAAAATAAAAATGTAAGCTCATGGCATTGCGTCGATTTAAAGAATTTTATTATAAGTATTGCAATTGTAATTGCAATCATTTGAAATCTCGCATATTTTGGTACAGTAAATTAATTACAACGAGATAGTGATTTAACTAATTCGGAAAATGTACACCTTTCGAATATAATCGTTATTTTTAATGAAAACAATGATTACTCTTTTTGCTGGCTACGATAGTATAATAGATTACAAATCGTTAGAAATAATTGTATTCTAATATTATTATAAATTTTCAATATTTTAAAAGATATAGCTTATACGTCTTATAAAACTAGGTAATGCCTAGATAATAATTTTGATTATTTAGACGATTTCAATGTAACTGTTTTACTGGCTAAATAATAGAGTAATGATTGATTATAGAAAGTTCATTAACATTATTATAATATAATAATACTTACAATACAGTTATTATGAAGCGGTAAATGTTGCACATTCTAGTAAAAAATAAGCGAGGTTTCATTCATTGAAATATTATTTACAAGAGACAAAATTGAGATGAATATATTTAATAGGTAATACTGAGATTTTCAAGTGTGCCTAATGTTTAGCGATGTGTTTGAATTGTTAAATAATTCATTAGCATTAATTTGAATAATTAATTAAAATTAAGCGTTTTTTTAAGCTATGCATTAATTAGGTATGAAAATTTTCTTTGTTATTCTTTGTTTTAGTATCAGTTCGTTAATTTTCTTTGGTTACAAGATTGTTAAAAAGTAGTAATTTTTTTCATATTTTAATTCTGTTAAAGTTCTTTGGAAACATTTACACAATTATACCAATCATTTTTATTCATTTTTAATTTGTTTATTTAATTGTTGTAATTTTTGTTGTTTGATACGTTCTCTGTCATTAATATTACATAATGATATTTTAAACCGTAGAATTAAGTCATATAAACTTATATATGTATAGGATGTCCATGTTAAATTAATTTTGATGTACATGCATTTAATTTAAACTATATAAAATTCTACACATTGTTAAATTATAGAATTTTTATATGCGATAGCGAATGTTCTCATTTAAGAGGAAATCTGACCAATATTAATTTGTATAATTTCGTGCAAAAAAAATTGTATACAATGCGAAGCGTAATGGAAACAAAAATCTTATCTGGATGTTATACTTTTCATAATCGGCTAATAAGAGAAGACTGACGATAACGTAAGAAATACAAAAACAAAATCAGTATTAAATGAGAAGGAAACGTTTGCTTTTGTGGCGTTTAGTCTCTTACGATATTTTTCTACTTGTAATTTAATTAATTAATGAATATATTATTATCGTCCTTTAGGAGCTGATCACTTTAGCACATCTTGTCGTATAGCTTTTATCTATATTAATAAAATATATTACATAAATATTGTGTTTGCTTATTGTGTGCCACAAACGTTATTTTTACTAATAAATAGTATGATCTGAATTGATGTAATAATTTCGAATTATTTATCATTTTTCATTTAGTTATCCTCATTTATAACTATTATGAATGTGATAACTGTAAATAGCAAATTTCGTTACGAGTTCTCAATTTCACGTTTCATTTTCTGAAAATTCATATAAGAAAAAACTATTTTCTCTTGGAAGATTTATTGCAGTAAAATTCAAATAAAGATATCATTAATTTTTATTCTTGTAGACGTCTTCTTGTATTTTAAAAATTTGTGTAAATTATAAATGCATAAATATTTCCACTCTGCAGATAACATGACAATTTTTAGCTTCAAAACATTTAATTACATAAAAAATTTGTTTATATTTATATATAGAATATGAACATTTCTTCATCTCTCAGAGCATGAAATGCGATTCTTATTCAATAGTGTGAAAACAATAGCACGCGGATCCAGCAAAAGGTATGTTGTGTATAATTCTGTTGAAACTGAAATATTTTGTATTTTGCAGGTTTTTATATAATACAAACTCAATTATTTTTCACATTGGATAAAATTACAAGTTTTTCTGTTGAAAGAATAACATACATTAATAAATAACATATTATTTGAATCACTAATAGTTATTTACATAGATAGTTTCAAATTTTGTATAAAAAATGGAGTTTGAAGAATGAAAAGATGTTTAATTTAAATAAAATTCAATCGGTAATAAAAACAGAAAGGACAAAAACTCTTTACGATCAGTTTTTTTTTCTTTTATTTCGCTCTATATTCACTTATAGGATTAGCAGACTAACATTCAGTAATTATATAGGATGCTCTCTTGCACAGTTCTATAACTATATTTATCGATAAAAGGAATCAGGACAGAAATGAATTCGCAAAAGATAAGAGGGTAGGACTCCGTTTAAACGATCTTTTCTTTTTAAGTTAAAGATATTTGAGAATATTTGTTAATAATCTTGAAAGAATATAACGATTACAAAATTTTCCGACCAATTACTTTTGCATGTTACATTTAAGATCTAAGTTGTATCACTTGTAAATTTCTTGAACAATTAGCCGCTTTTGATTTTCACACCAATTCAAAGACTCGTTTAAACAATTTCCCTCACAAAAATATTTTAACGAAACGCTGTATGAATAAAAATCATTCCTTTTTTGTTGTATACTTTTAATTACAAAAGAGCAGATTCTACGTGCAATTTATATACAGTTTCAGAGGTCTAAAAGATCTATAGATCATTTCTTCAAGAACTTCACAGAATATATTTACAAGAACCTTAACGATAGTAACTGAAATCAAATAAAAAATTAAAGTTGTTTGCGCGATATGAACTGTACAATTAAATCATGAATTAAAATAGTAAATACTTCCTTTCTGTTATCGTTAATTCTGCTTGTGATATAGTTACATTAATCAACGTATATTTTTTTCTGGAGATTGAGTTTTCACCAGAAGGAACCATTAATAACGTTTCATAATCTGTTAAAAATATTTGAATGATGAATTAGTTTCAAACTTCATTACTTTCATAATTCAAATAATTAATTTCTTTGTTCATTTAATGCAGTTTTAACAAAAAGAAGAATTCTATGAGAAGACCTTTTAGAAGACATCACATCTGTATTCAGTTTGTTAATATAATAATCCATACAAATTTGATGAGAATTATGGTTATGATTTGTCACTAATATACAGAAAATCATGTTTATTTACAATCGCAGCAATTTAAATATTACGGGCCCGATTAACACATGAATTTGAAGAGGAATCCAATGAGCGAAATTTTAATTTTGTTTAATTACTCAAGTGCTACGCCTATTTAATTACAATGATCACTCGTGTATGATTTATCACTAAATTTGTAATAGATCAGTAAAAAGTAATTTATTATGATTAGTATTATTATTTAATAAACGTAACTGCAGTTACATTTTTGTCAAATGAACTTAAATTATAAACAATTTCTGCCAGAAAGTCAGGTTTCTTTTTCCTTTCGTTATATTTTTATGAGGAATAAATATTATTTTGTAGAACAAATTTTTAGTTTGCTTAATGCAAAAGCAAATTGATAAAAAATTGAGTAGGGCCCCTTAACTAGTAGCCTAATTACTTACTTACATTCGGATTATTCATATTGTTCGTAATATTGCCTAAACTATCAATATTATCTGGTACTGTCAATGGATGTACCTTTTAAATACTATTTCATCACGAGTTCTTAAAACGACCAGATGAACAGAACAAACAAAAGGCAAAAGAAAAATAACTGAGGGCCCTCACTTTTCACCCTTTTCACTCTCGAGTCACATTTTTCACAAACTAATAAGAATTCAGAGTAACTCAACACAATTAGAATAAAACAATCGACTGTACTAAAACTCAGAATTTGTATCATTTAAAAAATCTGGAGAAACAAACTACTCCTATTTTTGGAAGACATTCTGCAATTATTTTTATCGAAATAGTTTTAAACGTTACACTTCTTCTTATATCTGACGTAAAAAATATTACTTTCTTTTTAAATTGTGTATATTAGTAATGTAAATTAATGTCTTCAGTAAAAATGTATAATTCTATTAGAAAGCACTGTTTACAAAAGTTACTAGGGTCCTTGCAACACTTCGAATTGACTGCATACAAATTTTGATTCATTATCAAAAGGATTAAAGAAGAGGGTGTAACAATTCAAAGAATGTACATATACAATGGAAACACAAATGCATGTCTTATCAAATGTATGATAAAACAAATGAAAAAAGTGAGCCAACATCGTAGATGTAAACATAAATTGTGGAAGATGTACTGTTTTTCTCAAGAGTTACAGAGTGAAAAAGAGAGTATAGGTTACACATACACGCACATTCATTCATCTTAGGCACATTTACATACTCGATATAAAAGCACATCACAATGATCGAATCGACGATCTTGAAGAGTCTTTCGTTTAAAGCGATCCTTCGGTCGATATACATATACATACAATAAGTTTCTCGAAGGTGCGGAGAGCCAAAATTGACTATTCGAACGATCAATTTTACTAATTTATTACTTCTGATCGCTTTATAAAACATAGTTTAGTATAAAAAACAAATTAATTAGATTAAACATATTTTTCGACATCCGTACTAATGTCACATATTGGAAAGTGTTCATCGATAAAATAAATATTATTGATCTTACATCGAGATCGAGTAAATAAAACCTTTTCGAGCGACTCAGTCTTATGTTGGTAAACTATGAATATATTTTAAACATTTTTAAATGCTTTTATTTGTATCTTAACGAACAGAAATAATAACGTAATATTTGAACCAAGATATAATTTTAAAATTGAAGTTAAGAAAATGTCCCAGAAATAGTAGGTGAAATTATCCAACTAATCGAAGAAAACTCCTTTTAATTTATTAAAAGCAATTGATCAATTCGAATATTCAAAATCTGAATATAATTAGATTGGCTCCCTTAAGTGGCCGTTCTTTGTTTTGAAGGAATGAAAAGGGCAGCGCTTTTGAAAAAATCGTTCATGTTGCATAACGTTTAGTCCAAAGTCGTGCTATACGATCGTGCTCTTCTCTATTCTGAAGATACTGTGTTGCTATACTTCCTACTAAAGGATCCGCTAAAACATGTAACAGTGAATCTATTATATACACATTTATTTCTAGAAACGTATGCTATAAATTATGCAAATATCTTTTAATTTACATTTAGCTTTTTCCTGTATAGTATTAAAAAAGAATACGTAATATTTCTGGTGAATTATATCAGATAATTAATCAAAATAATTAATTAGATATGTAATAATTTCTGTCTCTTCAATATTCACATAATGTTGATCACTGTAATACAAAAAGTTAATAATATAATACTTATATATGTTAGAATTTACCTGGATTGCAGTCCGTCAGAAGTGAACAAATAGATAATAAGACTTTAGAAATAGTAAGTGCAGGCGACCAATTGTCCTTCAATATGTCCAAACAAATGACGCCTTGACTGTTTATATTACAATGATAGATACGTGTTCGGAATGTGACCTAAAACGTTTAAGAAAAGTTTGATTATTCATTACTGATACTTTCCTGTTATATATTGATTATATTTTTACAAGACACCTTAAAGATGGTAGTCATGAAGGGCATAAGTCTACACGTAAAAATAAGTCGAACAATACAATATTCTTTTGTATTCTACAAACAATTTTTGTCTGTATTATGGATTTATTTTTTCATGTAAAATCATACTCTCCATGGTTGTACCATCATCCATTCGATAAAATAGATTTAGCAACATCGAAGCTGCCTTCACACCTTCAATATGGACATTCGTCAATGTAAAAATTGTTAAAATCGCGAATTAATTGGTTAATGTCCTTTATTAGTTGATCTTAAAAGACTTCTTTCAAGTAGTTTCCGGTAATAGTGGTATAGAAGTAATTACGAACTGCTTATCTATATTTCGTTCAGGAAGAAAACATTTACTGATAAGTTATGGAATTCATACGTTGTGGAAATTCATATATTCATAAGTTATGGAAATGACAATAAAAAAATTGGTTTTTTGTTGATTAAGTAAAACTGATGTGGATGAAAATAGTTCAAACTTTTATGCTGTGCACTAGTAAATTGAACATGTTTCTTAACACTCGAACGGCAGATATTTTCATCATTTATAACTTTGTTTATCAATGTTCTCAAACGTATTTTCTAAGGTGTTTCTTCTAGATACTTTAATTTTTCTATAGACCTTAATGAAACATGAATCCTGCAGTCTGAATATTAATATATATCATAATTTCTAACAGAAGTATATTAAAGTGAATTATTTATGGCATGTAATGCTATAGAACGCTAATATAATTTATTAAAGAACTAAACATTTTCGGTTTATATTGAAGTTGTATAATATATTGTAAAATAATCACAGGAAAACATTAATAATTAAATACATTATTACTACAATACCTTTGGTGGTTTGAAAGGATATTCCGGGGAAAAATGTATATCCAGGAAGAACACACCTCCTTCATAAACTGAACCTGGAGGCCCAAGTATAGTTGATACCCATTCATATAAATTATCCCCTTTTGGTCCAGCACTATAAAACACAGAAAATAATGATTAAATATTTATAAAATATATACTAAAATATAAGAAGTTTCCATGAAAAAAATTTTCTAAAAAATCACCTATATCAAGTAAAGTCTAATTTTCATTCGCTTTGAAATGATGCTATATGGAAATAGAATGAGATATATGTTAAAGACTAAATAAATAAAACATATTACATATTTGCCTTCCCTATGAACAATTATCAAATTTATTATATCTATTTTGTATTTTTTAAGTATCATGTTTACTATTAATTCCTCTATTGTAATTCAAACTGTTAGAGTTTTACTCATTACTTCTAAGAATAAAATTTACATTGGTAAAAAGTTAATTAATGAGTGCAAACCTGCAATTTGGAGGAGGGTCTAATGTGATTTCTGCCAACTCTTTTTGTATCCTGTAATAGAAGATTAATTTCACAATTACAGATTTTTATAGCAAACATTGTCTTGATTTTTTATTATAATTATGGTACCTTTTGGCAGATGTTCCTAAAGCTTTCGACATCTTTGGATTTGGCTTTGCTTCTTTGTTCTCTGGTTTATTGTCAGCTAGCGATGAACCACGCCCTCTGCTAGTTCCACTAGAACCTGCACCCGATGACATGGCTCTAAAATAATTTGTATTATACTATAGAATTAAAGAAAAGTTGTAAAATAACCACAACTTAGTAGGTAACAAGATTGTGATTAAATCAGAAATTTAAAAATAATATATTAATAAATCAAACAAGATATAAATATACCTGGTGGCCTGAGCTATGGGTGTTGAGAACTTCTTACAATGATGTCCAAATGCTCTTATAATAAATTGTATATTTTCAACAAGGGCCTCTAAGTGAACAATCCTCTTACCTAAAATCAAAATACAAGAGGTAATGAAAGTATATTCCCTAATGTCCAATATACATTAATTTATACCATCATTAAAGATATTATTTGGAAGTCAACTTCCAAATGAAAACATAATAAGTACATACATAGAATAAACAACAAAATTTATTTGTTTATTTACTAAAGTCTTCAAGACAATTTCATGTTATTTAATTTACGATATTGACAGAAGTATATTCTTAACAAGGTTATACTTTCTAGTGTAATTTTTACTGGTCTGAGAATATATTATTAATATAAATACAAAAACTATTTATAATATTAATATAACGTTACAGTAAAATAGATCGGCGCATACAAATGTAAATTGTCAATTTCCTAAATTAAAGATGAAAATAATTGTTAAAATTTTACAAAAAGAAAATTTATTGTAGTAGTACAAATGGCATAAAATAAAAGCTGAAGACAATGTCAAATAGAATAAATTAAGGTCGATCCATTATCAAATTAATGTTACTGAGCCATCTGAATAGAAGTAAAATGATAATAGAGAAAATAATAGGAAAATATCAAAATCTATAAAAATGTACTGACTTTATAATGGAACAAGTGGAAATGTATTAAAGGAACTTAATCGTCAACATCGATAGAAGTTTCATAAAAGATATAATTTCTAACAAACGAAAGGATTTAATGATTGGTGGTCAACAATAATTCCTGTTTGAAAGATTATTATAGAGCCATATACGATCAAGAGGAAGAGGTGTGTTACCTCGTTGATAGAAAGGGTAGCTTCCCAATCGTTTCGGGATCAAGTTTATAATTGTAGGTTGATCCTATGTAAATTCTGCGTAAACCAGCCGGTTCCGGTTTCGTGCGTACTGCTAGGCGCAATTGTGCTACTCAGGTGCTGCTCTGCGGGCTGGCGGGCTTCATCGTCGCTCTCATGTCCCAAAGTCACGATCGCGGCGTCCCTTTTCCCTCGGCGAGCGCCGAAACGTGCGCATCTCTGCGTCGCCGGATGTTGACTCTGTCGCCGCTGCGGCGGACGTTGGTAGCCGACATTCCTAGATGGCTGTACTATCGACTTCAATATTTAGGGATATGCAATACCAATTTCTCTACAAAACTCTCCTAGGTCAACTTTTCCTTTTTTTACTTTTTCACTATTACATAAATCATGAAGAATACCAGAGGGGAAACTGCAACGTTTTTCGAAAACCACTGACCGAGGCGCATGCGATCGCAAGTAAATTCATCATGAATTAACCTCAGATTTCGCATTCAATGAACGTATTATTTTTTGTATTTACCTATATACAATTGATTTTTACAGCGTAAGTACATACATATACAATTTAATATCATATAATATAATCACATAGTACATATATACAATTGTATACGAACATATATACACGCCTTTGTGTAAAGATTATGTTGAACGTATTACGTAGGTTCTTTTCGTAATGAGCGCCAGTAATATTGTTAAAAAGTATGAAAGCAATACAATCATTGCAATTATTTTCTCGTTAATACTGTATTATGCATTAAGGTTTTGCTTATTTAATCACACCATTGACTTCATCCGAAAACTATTCTGAATTCATAACGCAATTCAAATTCAAAATCTACATACGTATATATGTATCCCTTTTGTTCCATCATCACCGATTTTAAATTCAAGTAAAAAGCATTTAAAAGTTAACCGAAAGGTCAATAGGAGGTGCAGTATCTAAAATGGATATAAATAGAAAAATTAAATAAACATAGAAAGGGAGAATAAAATAATCAAGAAAGGGTAATAAATTTGATAGAATAAAAAATATTATTTTGAAATGCTACAGTGTGAATTGTGCGCGGAGTCCCATCTTCTCATTCGCACTCGCTGGTGAGAAGATGGGATTGGTAAGATGATCAGAAGGATACGGTTCATCTCTCGAGAGACAATTTTTGACAACGGTGCGTTTAACATATACGTCAAAAATCATTTTTCGAGTAACATTCAATTCATGACATTGTGCATAGTTTTTAGATATGATTTTCTATCAAGTCATATTTCAAATATCGCCGCGTTTTTTAGCGTTTTCAAATTCTCATGAGTTTGACTTCAAATTGTTAAGGTCACTTAATTAAAAAATATAGATGTTAAAAGTTTCAAGGAAAATTTAATCTTTGATAATTGTATTTTGTAAAATAAAAACACAAATAACGGACGAACTCGATAGACATGCATATACATTAGAATTGATAATTCTAATCACTAAAAGTAAATTTTATTATTATTACAACCAATCAGATACAAAGCGGCAATAATATGTTTGTTCACTTCACACTAAAAAATTGTATATATGTATACTTCTATCAAACCGAAGTAATATGTTATTTCAAAACTACAAGTTCCACATTCTTTCTATATAAATAATACTGTTTCTTAATTTATTATTCATATTTGAAATAAATTGTATGATGAAAAATTATGCATATGTATTGACACACTAAATAATATTGTATTACGCGAGAAAAAGATAAAACAAATTATTGAAACTATAAATAATGATAATATAAATAATTTTGTATACTATGTAATACTCTTTGACAAGATTTGATCATCATTTTACTAGATTAATATTTCAATTGTAGGATTCATCATGCTAATATAAACACTTCGTCTCAATATTGAAAATGAACAACATAAACATCGAAATGTAAAACAAATTGTAATAAATGTTTCATACAATTTGTTCATCTTAAATTACTCTATTATAATGCCTAATACATAATAATTTTAAATTTAATAAATTCTTTCCATGTTCGAAATATGCTTCATTTTATCAATTATTCCGATCGAAATAGCAAAAAAAATGCAAAGTTCGAGACTGATTGGCCTATGAACTTACATTGCACAATTATCTGTAGTAATGACGATAATTTGTTACTTATAGATTTCGCTTAATCCACTTTATTCAGATCAGAAGGTAGTGTAGTGTTAAATTTTAACAAATAAAGAGTTTGTTACAATTATCGAAACATGCTATACAGAATTTGGACGATATTTTTCTTGGTAATCTACACCTATACTGCAAGTAAGTTTTTTATTTAAGTTTCAAGAGTATAATAAAATTATTTTACATATTATTTAATATATAAGAATAAGTTTTAATCGAATTTTGATCATTTTGAAGGTTTTAAAATTACTGGCCCTTATGTGAACCAAATTTATACAGGTGGTTTCTGAAAAGGTGCAGAACCCAGAAAAGGCTACATAATTTCTGATGTGTATTAATCAGTATATCATCTCATAATGCAAAATACGTAATTTAAAATTGTCAAGACACCTATTAATTAGTATTACAATGTTAATAAAAGCATTTATTATCTCCAAGTATAACAATAATATCATGACTTACACATAAATTAAATCTTAGTGTACTAAACTATATGTACTTTTGTTGAAGTAAAAAAGATAGTAATGTCTTAAATGTTTTTAAGAATATTATTGAAATTAAATAAGTGCAATCTCATTTGTAACCAAATGTATTCTTATGAATAAAAGGTTTTAAATGAATTAAATAAAATAGCATATAACAGAATGTTTCTTATTGGACTTGATAAGAGAGAATATGTATTCGTCATAACATAGTTAACACAAATCCATTTTATAGATGCAGAAGATGATTGTCCCTCAATTATTAAACGAAGCCAATGGAGTACTGTAGCAGCAAGAAGCATCAATTATTTAATTCTTCCTATTCCTTATGTTGTCATTATACATACTGTAACTCCAGAATGTAAAACTAAAACTCAATGTAGTAATGACATTGAAAGTATGCGTTCTAATCATATGGATAATTTGGGGTGGCACGATATAGGATTTTCGTAAGTACCTTTTAGTTAATTTCTTCTAATTTCTTTATCTAGTTAGTTATTTAGTTAATTAGGTATTTTGTGAAATGATATCATATAATTAATCATGTGTTGTACTAAATAAGAACTTATTTTAATTTTATATTCAATTAACAGGTTCCTAATTGGTGGTGATGGAAATGTGTATGAAGGTACTGGTTGGAATCGAGAAGGAGCTCATACATATGGATATAATAAAAAATCAATTGGAATTGCTTTCATAGGAGATTTTCGAGGTAATGCATTATATTCTGTTACATTTTTAAGTTTTTTTGCATTCCTTTATATATTACATATTCTCAATATTAAGCAGCATTTACTTAATAACATTGTCACTGGAGAATTTATTTTACTTTTACAAATATTTTTAATTTCTAAAATATAAAAAGGCTAAATAAATAAATAATTTCTTCATATGCAGTAAATAATGATAGTGTTAGATTAGACAATAATGTGCGAGACTGTATATATATGTAATAACTGATGTTTAATAAATATGTATGTGTATCATATTATATGTACATATGAAATTAAAACAAAATTCAGATGATATGTAATCTAATTATGAACAAATGATTTTAATAATATATAAATATATTCCGTATAATATAATCTATTTAATATTTATAACATTATTTTCTTTATTCAGTTTGATTTTCACTATGTTTAATATAGATTTTTAAAATTTTAGGTAAACGTGCAAGTGATGAAATGCTTAATGCAGCTCATAAATTAATTCTTTGTGGTAAATCACAAGGAATACTTAGAAATGATGTCCGTGTAATTGGTGCTAGACAAGTTCTAAGCACTGAAAGTCCAGGAATTCAACTTTATAGACAAATTCAAGACTGGCCAGAATGGTCTACAAATATTTAACTTTAATTCCTGAAACAATTTTTTGCTATTAATTAAATTGCTAGATAAAATTTATTTTAAAACTTCTTCATTGTTAATATTGCAATAAAAGTTTGCCTTCTGATTTAGTATTATTATTATTTATTTATTAATGCTTTAAACCAGATGGTTTATTTAGCTTCGTTAAAGTTTATGTTCATAAAGTACAACGACGATGATCATATTAAACGGGAAATGTTATCTTGAATAAAAAAACAACCTACATCGTAATATCAATTAAACCATCTCACAGTGCGTTGTTTATACAATACATATGAGCGTCCGAGATAAAAATCATAACTTCTAAACTAATCAATTCTCGACCAAAATGCCGTAAGAATTTGTTAAAGAAAATACAAACATGCGTCGGTTTGCATAAAAAAGTTATATGATTGCATTAAAAAATCCTTTTTTATTGAATAAAAACTTTTATGCAAATTTTCATTAACACAATTTATTATTAGTCGAATACTGAGTAACTTTTATCCGTAAGATTTTTTCCTTAATTTTCCGTTAGTGCCTGAAATTCGTAACATATTTTGTTAAATAATTCTTAAGTTCGCAACTTTCTAGTCTTTCTAATATCAAAATGTACTATCCGACGAATACGTCGTAATAAGAATCCCAGGATATTTTGAGCCGATTTCTTTCAAACCTTATCTAAAGTGTAGGAAAATAAATCGAACTTAATTATTTCATTTCGGGATAATTATTATATTGCATACAACGCCTAGCCATCATTTTTTGCAAAGATTATTTCGTAAAGTGGCCTTTTGTTCATAAAACAATGTAAAGAGATTGCGTTGTGAACTAACGTCCAATTGATCTTCCTAATAATTCAAATTATTATTATCACTATTTATCTTACTATTTATATTACTTATTACTTATATATTATCTTATTGCTTATATTACTATTTATATTACTTATCACTATTTTGTATAGATATGAGCTAGCAATCTTTTTTAATTTTGTCCACGGTCGGCCGCATTGACGTTACGAATGGAACGTATTTTCTTTTGTATACATTTTTTAATATCATCAAAAACAATCAGATGCTATATATAGATAACTCAACCTGAACAAACGCGTAGAATACTATGTTTCATTATCACTGTAACACGACAATAACACGTTAATTTATTTATCCACGGATAAATAAATTCATTTAATGATTCTCCACGAAAATATTTCATAATTTATATATTATAATATAGTATTTATGAGGAATATAACATACTCATAGATAACGTGCTGTTTTATAAATAAATAGCGAAAATTTCAAATGGTTTCAAACCGTTATATAGTAATTTTTTATTTATATCGCAGTCGAATTCAAGCTGCCTGAATATATTGCTGCCATAATAATTGTAATCTGCGAAAAATTCATAAAACCAATATAATTTAAACTGGGATATTATAATTTATTAATCTAAAATTATGTATCATTTATGTCTATAAAATTGACATATGTTCTACTAATCTCATTTAGTGTTTTATTCCATTTTTGATTATTTTCTTTCTAGAAATAATCTTGTTCCTTTGTACGGTTCTCTCACCTTTCGCTGTTTTTTCCTTATTTTGCATCGTTTTCTTAAGCGTTTCTCACCTCGGTCGCATAAATCTGTGTTCGTTTTAATTTTTCTTGCTCATCTTTCTTATCTCGCTACCACTGCAACAGATGTTCGACAACCACGATTTTGTATTTCGTCTCAAAAGTTATTTGAAATTGTAGCACATAACGTAATATTTAGAGAATTTATCATTTTTTCGGGATAATATCCTTTTTCAAATTTTGGTTGAAACAGACATTGGTAGCTAAAGATTTATATATGTCTATTTTATCCTATTTTCTTTTTGGTACATTTGCTGACGAATATAAATACAAAAAGAACAGAATTTAGATGTTCGACTCTTTGATGGGCTGTATATAAAACTGAACATCATTTTCGACTTTCACAATTTTTTGTACTTTAACCGCAGAAGGTATATAAATGTTATTTGCATAAAACAGTTCTATAAACTGTCCCAAGGACACTGATATAGCTTTTCAAAACATCATGAATATTTCAAAGTTTTTAAACAATATTTTAAACAGACGGGCACAATTAACTCGTCAATTTTGTCAGATATTCTTTTATTTTTTTTTTTAAATAAAATTCTAAGGCAACATCGATCTACACTGCTCAACAGAGCGATCCTTCCTCCATACGAAAACCATCAAGACAATCATAAAATAGATTTTATTTTCGATTGAGAAAATACAATAATTCTGCAAGAGATGAAACGTCGTCAGTGATCCTCAGTGACAATGGTCGATTTGTGTTCTCCGCAACAATCACTGACGTTTGCTGTTGGAATATCTTCAGCGGTTGTTAGAACAAAATGACAATGTATAAAACTGACAAGTACGTATGTACACGTCGATATACTGCAGTGAACACAGGTGAAATGAATGTCAGCATTGAGGATCACTGATGGTACCCGGTCTTCTGCGAAACTATTTTATTTTCTTCAACGAAAACAAACCTGCCTTGTTGTTTTCTCAACCGTTATACAGGGTGATCCACATCACCTAAGTAAATACGCATCACCTTTTATTCTAACGTACAAAATATATTTTTTATAGGTTTTGAACAGTATAAAACGAAGAACGTGCTGTAAACAATAGTCTTATATTATGGTAATTTTTTGCAAAGTATTCAACTTACCGATATTTTGTCCCTGTACATCGTAGCTGACATTGAAGTGCGTTCCAAGATGTCAATGACATGGCATAACGTTTTTTAGATACTTATAGGTGGAGGACACATATTTACTTACAATATGTATACATTCAAATAGACATTCACAGCTCGCATAGTATTAACAACGGTTACTTCAGTGTCATGTCATTAACATCTCTGAATGACTTTGGCACAGAAATATAACGCAATAAATTCAGAAAATATATCTTCTATCGTCAGAACTTGTGTAGTACTTTCGGATTTGACCCCCTGTATATGTAGTATGAAGACGGTCTGGGATTCCCTCTTATAAAAAGGGTCCGTTCTATTGTGCGGTAGAGTTGTGTTTCGTTTGGAACTTTTAATTTTTAGAATAAATTAATAAATGTTCAAGAAAATTGTTTCATTGTAGTATTGTAAAAAGGTATACGTATATCGTCCATTACCAAACAAAATGGCAAAACTCATTGTGTACTGCATTAATGTAAACCAATATTTATGCAAACCGATATTCGACAACAAATAATTAAACTACGAATCTTTAAATAAAATAAAAATGATCTGTATCGATTATAAAAAGCAGCAATGCATTTCTTCTCTTGATGGTTTTAATAAGCTGAGAATAACGTAACAGTGCTCGTCGATTTGTCTAATCTGTTCCAAAATTCGAAGTCTACTTTATAATTTTATTAAGGACACATTCGCGAATATACTTAATCAAATAATAGACTTTAAAAAATATATTTTAAAATACGGCAAATTAAGCAGTGAACCGTAAATATCTAAACATATATTAACAAACAAATTTTCCAAATATTGCAAATATATTTTGGGGGCATACAAAATTATTGTGGCTGCACTGCGTAATAAAATTCAATGAGGAAAAATGTCCATCCTTGAGACTGACCGTTGATTTTTCTTTTAGAGCGTATTTTGCGTACACTGTAATATACAGGGTGGTTCGATTGCATGTCAAGTATTCGACGTAGTACACATGGAATATGTCCGTCTTTCAGAAAACTTTTTTTATTTCGGAACAGAACACAGACTTGATTTCGATTTTATGGACGTCATTAGCAAAAATGTTGTGTCATTTAATTTAACGAAGTAAGCAATCAAATGTTTTCGGAGAATCATAACAATGGCGGATTTAAATTTGTTTCTTAAAATATCTAACGCATATTGAATTATTTTAAGTTTTTTGTTTCTAGCACCTCTTTGGTTTTTCGTCGGCTCGATGAGACCGAGGGTATACTATTCGAGAATAACAAGATCATTAGGGATTCATTATATATTTTTTGCAGAATCACCCATAGACAATTTTTATGTGTTGTCAAAAAAGCATAGTTATACATATCTTCCTCCACCCTTAAAAAACAAACGAGTTTGACTGAACAAAGCTGGAATGTAACCAGCCTACCTTGAAATCTGGCGCGTATTCGCTTAATATATTGACCCTGAGTATGTTTCAAACAAATTGAAAACAAAATGTCGGTTAAATTGAAAATGGCGATTTTCTTCTCTTTATCAAATTTCAAGTTTGAATATCGCATAATCATTTTGATATTGTTTTTTATTTATCGTATTAATGTTTTACTATCTCGGTAAATAAACAAATGAAAACGTACTTGTATATGCATTGCTTGAAATAAAATATTACATTATTTTATCACAACTATTACGATGACATTATAATTATGAGTATACACTATCATTTAACTTGACCATATTAGTGTGTTATAAATTATATTGTCAACTACAGGTAAATTGAGTCTTTCTAAACAGTACCAATACTATAAATATTTTAGAACAATATTTCCCAATATTCAATGCACCTACGATCGCCACCTTAGAAATTCAAAATTATGTTAAAAATCCGTACGCAAAGTTTTATTTCCAGAAATATACTTTTTAAATCAATTAATTTATGATAATCAGGTTAAATATTAGGTTGGAAACTATAAAACGGGCATTTTTGGTTAGTCTGTGTTCAATTGCGACTTCATTACAACGTGCGCTCGATATTTTTATTTATAAATTTTAAAGGTATTCTTCTTACTCATTTTGTAACATTTTCTTCATGTTTGTGTTCCATTTTTATTTTATATTTCTCTGAAACCAGATGGAAACAAAATGCGATTTTTGTTTCGAGGCTCATTGACGATGCTCAAATTGCCAGAACGAAATTTTTGGAACCAATATCGAGCATTTTTTCATTGATGGATCCATCTCCGAAAGCTTGATTAATGTTTCTCGAAGCTTGAGCTGCACTATGATTCAATTTGTGCTCATACAAAAAAGTAGATGTAAATCGCGTTTTGTTTCCGTCTGGTTTCGGAGAAATATAAAATAAAAATAGAACACAAACATGAACAAATTTTACAAAACGAGTAAGAAGAATACCTTTAAAATTTATAAATAAAAATATCGAGCGCACGTAGTTGAACACAGACTAACCAAAAACGCCCGTTTCATAGTTTCCAACATAATAAAAACTTCAGATATACGATGTACATAGTCCACAAACTTATTGAATGAATTCGAAAAAGAAATTACTAATAACTAATCGTAAATAATTCAGCCAAACATGAATTACTTCGGACAATGATTGCAGGTGGAAACTTTTGAAGGATCGTGAAAAATGATGCGACCGGCCGACAAACAAAGTTGTTCTTATTTGGAAATTATAGAAGCAAAAAGATGCTGTTCTTTTAATGTATTCAGAAGCTCAGGCACGTTCTCAGTGATCCTCCGCAACTCTTTGTGGTCAAGGCGCATATATAAATCCCGCCTTGACCGATCAGAACTCAGTTCTCACAGTCAGAATGTTGCGACCGGTGCACTTGGTGAGTTAACAAACCCCCGAGATTTCTCAATTTGTTCACTGCTACATGTCACATGTCGGCGAGTACGGAAAGTAGATAAAATCAAAACATATTTGTTTAACACTGTTTTCACCGATCTTTTGTATATACCTATGTTTGCCAAACTAATTTTATAATTATTCTGGAACAAGCTGAAAAGTTAATCGGAGAAAGTGATTAAACTTAGAAAATCAATTTAGACAAAAATCTTTGATGGTATTTTTTACCATTCTTGTGATTTTGTGTTTCGTTCAATTAGCTGTTTAAAATTGTTTTAATACGTGCATCTTCTTAGTTAATCTGATTTTGTATAATAACGTTCATAAAAAAATTATTTTATATTATTATGCATACGATATAAACATTATCCAATAATATAAATCTACCCTACATGCAAAGCATAGTTGTGAAATATCAAATTAAATAAAATAATACGTATCCTTTCGCAATAAGGTTGTTCTCCTCTTCATGGTGGTTTTGGTGGCGTCATTGGAAGAACAAGTAGATCCTGGCCGTCCAGAAAATGAACCACCAGCCGTAAATGCACCGAACGATTTAGAAGCTGAAGCGTCCGCTTGGGGGTATGTTTTATTCGGATAATAAATAGTAAAGACATCTATTCAAATAATAGACTTTTTTAATTTAAGCGAGTAAGTAAATATCATATTGTTTACAAAACAAATGGTACTGTTAGTAACAAATATAAAATGTAAAACAAACTATTGTATGTCGAACTTTATTTCCAGAAAAAACTAATGTGTCAAAATACACATACTATTCCTATTGGTAAAAAATACAGCGACGATACACGTATTTATTTGTTTCTCTTTGTTTTGTTATTAATTTTTTTATTAAAATTTAGTACTTTCGATCAAAATTGAAGTTTTAGGAATGTGTCGGTTTGTTATCTATTAAGATGTAATTAAGTGCGCGTTTAATTTATATTTAGTTATAAATAGCAACGGAAAATTAACTATCGTAATCGTTAATTGTCACCGTGTTTCGTATATGAATAGCATAATTTTGTCGGTAATATACATAGAAAATATTTAGTTATTTGATGCGTTTTGCACATTACTGTTTTTAAGGTATTCTTCACCGTGGCGTTATGGTTGGAGGAGTGGCTGGAACGGATGGAAAGGAGCTGGTTGGGGTTGGGGAGGAAGAGGATGGGTCGGAAGAGGTGGTTGGTGGTGATCATGGGACAAATTATAACTTCAATCATGCAGATGAAAAGAACCAGAACACATTTGTAACTTCATGTTTCTCAATCATTGCTAAATAAAGTTGGAAACCTAATTATGTATAAATATTATTCCAAATCGATTTTGATTTTTTATTATTGCTTTTCTTAGTACGTTTTCACCTACAGTATGTCTGCTTTAAATGTATACACATGTACCGCCACAGGAAGAAATCGTATGGCGAATAGCCAAAATTAAGAATTGTTTCAAAAATACTGTAACAACAGATGACGCGATATCGCGTCAAAATGCGTATGACTTTCTATTATAAATAACACAGTACTGTATCAAATTGCATCAAGTACAAAAAAATAAACTTCTTAATTATCAGCCCAGGAACCCAATGATAGATACTTCAATTTTTTTTATAACATAATGCGTCGGTGTAGAGTTTTATAAATTTGATGATATCTGCATTTTTTAAATCCTGATCAAGAATCATATTACAAAAAGGCTATTAAAAATTCCAAAACTAACTGATTATTTTATACTATTTGTTACAAACGTAGAACAATTACAAAAACAAAAGTGAAACAAAGCAATAAATATTACTGACTATAGTAAATAAATGAAAAACGTGGATATTACAGACCAGTATTTATAATTTATTGTATATTTCGGAAGACAGGAATATGGCATAAGAACTGCAAGGTTTATCTTTAATTATGCACTATTCAATTCTTATCCGGTCTTTATAGAAGTAAACCAATCACAAAAAACTACATGCACTAAACTTTTACTGGAATGTCACAAAGAAAGGCAATATCGAGTTTGTTATGTTAATAAAGAAACGAGCTACACAAAATATAAGTGGTTCTTCTGTAAAGTCTCATTACATATAAAATTTGTTTTTATGAATATCATACAAAATTAAAAATATTATAGAGTAACCTATTATTATTTTCATTGTATTCGTACCAGGTGCAATTATAGTTATACATACGAGTCATATCTATTATACTTGCAAATATAAATAATTTTTCTCTTTGGATGTAAATTCAATGAGTTTTGCTATTGAAAGATTCCGCAGCACATTTTTATATATTCTATTTTCCCGTAATAAATAAAGTAGTTCTCGTAATCAAAACGTTGACATGCTATGCACGTAAAAGAAAAATACCGTAAAAATAAAAGACTAGAATATACAAAATTGAGCAAATTTATTATCTTCTTAATTTAATAATTATAGACTACTTTATACAAAGCTTTTATTTATTATATTAAATACGTATGAGATAATATTTTACTTATAGTAATGATGAATTCTAATTAACCTGTTAACTGAACGATTCTTTAATTCTAAACACTTATAAAGGTGTAAATAATAACATAAGTAAAACAATGTTTTGTTACAATGAATGTAAATACCGTATAGTTTATATTAATTGCAGATTCTATGAAAGTGCAACATGAAATAATTATTGCTTGAATTACGAAGAAAATGAAAATGTTGTTGAAAAGCGATAACGAATGCGAATAACTAGTTAACCTTTTGACTGCTGAATACTCTGAGCCGAAACGCTTCGCTGGGACTGAATACTTTTTCTCGAGGAAGTCTCGAGGCTGAGATTTCGCAGGCCGAGTCACAAATTTCATAGATTTCATTTTTTCTTATTAATAAGCAACAAGGTATGTTGTTTCTGAGAGTGTTGCGCATACGATAAAATAATTTCAGGACAAATACAGTAAGACAGCAGTAAATGATCGAAGAAATCGCTGAGCGCACATGTGCGCCCATAGTCCACAGGGACAGCTTTCACTGGGCGCATATATGCGCCCATAGCAGTCAAAAGGTTAATTCGTCTTTTCCGGTTAACAGGTTAAAAAATTAATTAAATTAAAATATTCACGGCTTCAAATTTAGTTTCACTGCTTCCTGACGTATGACAGAAATAAGTTCTTGATTTATTAAAAATATAAACCTGAGACCTGCAATCTGAAAAAGAACGAAATATTTTTAAAATAGAAATATCGTTAACAAACTATTTTACGATTAATTTTGATCTTTTTGCTGTGACGCACTTAAACTAAATCTTAGAGACACTTTACTAATCACGCAACGATTACTGATTATTGAAATGATTACTGAAACTTTCCATGTTGTGATTTTACATGTTATACCTATTTATACGTATACGACATTTACATTTAACTAATTAGCGATTTTTTAGGTCAATATAATTGGCATTCACAACAGAAAGTTACCTGATATAATACTAAAAGTGAAATATGAATACCTCTATTACGCTATTATTATTAAGTTTCATTTTATTTCCAGCAAGTATAGGCCTACTGTCCACAAAAATAGGTCGCTTTCCTTCTGAAGAAAGGAAGAAGTCTCCATTATTTCTTAAACGAATTGTTCCTTGTCTACGAGAAACTTTCCAGGCGGGTCCTTCCAATGTCAAATCTACATCTACATTGTGGTCTTTTGCTGAACGACCTACAGTAATCTAAGAATAAAAAAAAATAAAACAAATTTATGAGCTACATAAGAGGTACATTTTAGTAAAATCTATAAAATATACATAGTATCCCCCAAAATATAGTATTTCATATAAATTATTTAAACATACTTCTTGAAATAACTTCTTCATTTTAAATATTACAAAGGAAACGTGTACTTAGTATTCAAAAAGTAATAGTAATCATTAATTGCTGTAATAAATGAATGCAGGTGGTTCATCATAGATGCAAAGGAGTTAATTATTTTCTTGTAACGTTAAAAATGAAAGAGTTATTATAAAATGCTAAACCATGTGTATTGAAATAAAGTAATACTAGTAATAATTTGTATTTATTCTGTAATTACCTCTCGTGACCTCATTAAATATCTAACAAGTCTTCCCCTAAGTATTGCTAAAGTTTGATTATCAAAATCTGGTGGATTTACTCCTGTTACACTGTCAACTAAGACCTGCCATCTACTTAGTTCGTTTTCTAACACTCTTATTTCCCTTTTATTTCTTCTATCAGCTGCAACCAGTTCCGCATCCACAAATTCATCCTTTTGCTCCAGTAACTCTGTGTCATTTATCATTTCTTCTGCATCAGAAAAATTAAGAACATGTTCACCACGAGGTAAACTTTGTGCAGTTTGATCGGGAAGAAGGTGATACTGTTTCATTAACTGCCAATGAGCTAATAAAGCTTTAGCAGTTCTTGCTGAGTAAAATGTGTGTGCATTTGCTTCAAGCAATTCCTGAAAGACTTCTAATGTTGGTTGAGAAGTCTGAAAAAATATAAACAGTATAAAATATAAATAAATTGAACATTTGAAAAATGGCAATTTCTGATGAACATACTATCTTGAGAGTATGTAAACAGGTACAGACTTAAGTGATGTATTATCGAATGATTATTATGAAAGATTAACTAAGGTTCTTAAAACTATGCATCAAAATATATTCAGATACCATCGTCCAAGAGATAACTAACATATGAACAACATGAAAATAATATCATCTGTCAGTGCTTTTTATATTTGTATAAAATAAGAAATCCTAAAATATATATTAAAATAGTAATTTTAATAAAATTCGATTATTATTTTATTTTTAATCAAACAAAACTCTAAATAAAGCATTAATATCAATCTTAATAAACTGTAGGTTTCTCAAACTAAATGAAGTTTCATTACCGATTTTACAGTACCAAGAAGATCTTCTTCTGCTTTACTGTATAAAGTTCTTGCTTGTACACTAGCAATTAATTCTGGATGTAAATTGCGCATAGCTTGTACTGCCACTCTTGAAACTGCACTATCATATAATAGAGCATACCATCTTTGCTGTATTTCTTGCAAAGTGAATCGACATGAAAATTTTGTACCTCTGTGAACCTGGTTTACGAAATAATCGCTTACAATATAAAAATATAGTAAAAAATTACGAACAATCTATATGTATTTAATAAAATACAAACAAATACCATTCTTAAATCATTTGTCTGCTGTACGCCAGTGATTAATGCTAAATCATCTGTGGGTTTCCATCTTCCCAAATCTTTCGTAGCATTTACAGAATGTGAGTGGTTTTTATTTTTTTTGTTTTTTCTACCAGGAGCATTTGAACCTCCTGGTCTACTTGTTCGTCGATTACATCTATCTGGATGAGATACATTTGCAGAAATTGGAATGGGACTTGGTACATTTTGTTGTGGAAGACATTCCATTGGAGCAGTAGAAATTGAAACAGTCCTAGACCTGGAGGCAGACTTTGCACTCGTAGCAGGTGGTTGTAAGTTGAATGTTGTTTCAACAAGCTCATCATCAAACTTTCTGCGTTTTATTGTACGTGAAGAACTATAATTTTAATAACAATGCAATATAATTATCAGCACTCTTACATATTATATAAATAATATTAGAGTACTAATAATTAAATAGAAAAATATCTACTTTAAAATACTTCATATTTAATTAATTTCTTTTTATTAATGTACAAGATAATTTGTATAAATAGAATAAAACATATTATTCCTTGCCTAATTACAACTAGACAGAATTTTTAAATAAGATAGAAAACAACACTTCCAAGATTTACATTTTAAATTAAACTATTATACACATGTATAAAGTATTGCTTTGCATATGAAGAGTACAACAGAAACAAATTTAATGCATTAAAATAAGCACAAGAGTTTGTGTAAACCATATACCCTGTGTAACACTGTTTTCAAGCTATAGTACAGTTTATGTTTAAACAAATGGTAAAAATATATCATTACAATTGCAAATAAATTATGGACCCTAAAAGTGTAATTCTGATTATATCATTAATTTCTTTCTCTTCATTTTTATTCTTCAATCAGAATCAGGAAAGGAATATGATTTGATCCAGTTAAATTAATTTCCCTGCATATACAAAGGGATAATGTGCCAAGATATTAATTAATAATGTACCTAGTACCTTAATATTATTAATAATGTACCAATATTTAATAAACAATTCTCTAATGTAAGTTACTTTACACAAGTTACTGTTCGTCATGACAGAAAAAAATAGATAACGAAACTACTTGGACATATAAGAAATATCTCACTGCATTCTATATGTCACACTGTTTTGAAGTTCATTGTACTATACAAGATTATTAACAAAGATCTTCAATATTCTGATAATCTTATAAACAACTGTTTTAGAAGGGTTCATCTATTAATAAATACAACTAAATTTTACACAAACATAGTGTTCATTTTAGAATTCAGTTAATATTACTTTTCAATTATTACACATTGTAGTAGTAGAGTAAATCATTACATTTGTTTTAATATCAACAATTTTACTTTCAAATATTGAAATTACTATTAATAGTTTTAATCATCGCAATTTTTATTGGTTTTTATTACTACAAATAATTCTTTGAAAACGATAATTAAATAATATTTTTAAAAGCTTTTAACATCATTTCAGTTTAATAATGCATTCATTTACTATTTAAAAATTATACACTTCTTTATATACAGCAATATTCAAAATAAAGCATATAATTATCCATTACATATAATTTGTTAAAAATTTATAGGCACCTTCTACGCTTTGTAGACAATGAATCCAAACTTGTTGATTCAATGGGTATATTTAAAAATCCATCATTACCATGAGAAAACCCATGATTTATATTTGAAGGAGTAGGAATATCCATACTTTGCTTTTCGTGAAGCAAGAAGGTTAGTTTAACGTAAACAAAATACTATGACCACGCATAAATTAATTGCGTTATGACACAAATACTGATATTATATTCACAATAATTTAAAGTATAAACGGGAGTAGAACTTTATTGCATAATACTGAGCATTGATTTAAGTAAAAAAACTTTTACGCTTTATGTATTGTAGGCATTTACAGTGATTTACAGTTTGGAGTTTCGACAGAACGACACAGAACGTGCAATACAATTGCGATCGTGGTAGACTAAAGTGATGTGGTAAGTTCGGTCATTATTTTGTTAAGACGTCTCGAATGCCCTCTTCCGACATGTATTAGTATTAAATCATCAATGGCAGCATTTTGAAATTTGTGTGAATGCGAAAGTACGATTTCTTTATAAAACTTTTTCTGAAATAAGTGTGTATATACTGATTTCTAAATAGAAAGTTTTTACTTTTTTAATATTGAGATATTGTACACAAATACTTCACTTGATATTGTGTACAAATATGTTCTGAAATATTAAATAAACAATATTATGATTTTAAAATTTCAGAATCTATTTTAATCAAATATGCACGTTATATTTTTACGAACGTACCAGGCAGATTAAAAATTTTAATTCAAGCAAGAGATAAGATAGAATTTGTTTATTTATATTTTTTAAAGTCAAGAACAGTGTAACATTGACATTTTTATATTATGGATTTATCAAATCAATTACGTCCGATCAAGGAGATTAGGTGGGACTAGGTCTTCTCAAACTTACAATCCAATATTAACTTAAAAAATTTATTTGTTGTTGTACCTATGAATGTTCATTCTAACTTCTAAACTTCCAATTTATAACATTCCATATTTTTTATATTCAGTTTAGCTAAAGTATTTGCATAACCAACATGTTTTACAAGTATTGTACATAAATAGTATCCTTTACTACCAAAAGCGCCCCACAAAATTATTTATACCCAAGAATAGAGTGAATTCCATTTAATTTATTCAGTTTTTAGTAATTATATATATGTACCTAAAGTAAAATCCTTAATAATTAAATTTTCTAGGTTAAGAACTTTAATTAGGTATAATAATATTGCATGTAAATATTTTTTTTGTTATGAATTTACAATTGTGGTATAAACACTGGTATGGGCCACTGTAGCTAATAATAATAATAATATAGATGTCTTAATTCAATATTATGTGAAGACTAGTAATATTTAGTAAAAAAAAACACTAAATATTTTATTTAAAAAAAAATATAGTTGATGTAGAAGGTATTCGTACAGTGACCAATGTGCTATATATGTATATAAACCATTGCTTAGTGTTATATAAAGAATGCCTTGGATCATTGTGGCGAGTCTTTACATTTCATCGATGGTATCATGAATCACAGCATCTATATTGACATTCTTAAAAACCACTTCCATTCTAGTGTAAATAATCATCATCTGTTCATATAATGCTAGGCAGTGGCTTTTATTCATACACCACAATACTTAAGAACGTCACCAGTTTCATTAGACACAGATCCCATTGAACATCTATGGACTTATCTGTGAAAAATAATTTGAAATCATAACATTATATCTAAAGAAAGTTTAAAAGCTACTTTGTCAGAAGATTGAAGTAAAATACTACAACATCTAACTTAGTAAATTCCATGTTAAAAAAAGCTATTACAAAATCAGAAAGCAATCCCACAAATTATAAAACTTATATATTTAGTTTAGTTTTATAGTCTATAAACATTTGCATGTTTTTGTTGATACAATTGTTTACACTAAATTTTTATCCTACCTTTTTTGTATTTTTAAAATTGATTACCGTTTATTATAAAAATATGGACATACAGTTTTATTTTAAATTAATTACTTGGTATGAAAACCGCAGTAATAGAAGCAAACAAACAAAGTCACAGTAATGAATATGGAATAATGAAATATATAAAACTTCGTAATAATGAAGAATCATTTAAAATTTAAATCGTAACCATGTTAGAATACTGGATCTTTAGTTTACAGACTATTCGCACGCGGCGCTAAACTTGTAACGTCTACTATTAGAGGAGATTGTAGTGTCTTTTTACAAATCTCTTGCTCAATCTCCATCTGACTCCCTCTTTTTCTATCTCCCCCTTCCAATATACTACAGTTCTACTCTTCCTCTCAACTTCTCGAAGATTTCCGCGTATCGAGTTAAGCTTAAGATCAGTGCGTACCATCTTAAATGTTCTCCATTTGCACAACAATCACAGTGTTCGGAAAACTAGTCATTACGTAGACCACGTTCACGTTCCCTCGTAAACCACCCTATATAGAAAGTTTCAACAATAATTTTTACACAGTTTTTTTGTCTCTCTGTCTGCTTTCTGTTTGTCTCGGTTCCTCTTTCTCTTTGGGTGCGTGAGTGCGAAAATATCAGACAGTGCAAAGGAGTTCCACATCGATGTATCGATACTAAGGACTCCCGGGGGCGAGGTTTTGAGACAATAGTCCCTGAGTGAGGTTACATGGACTCGTTGAAATGTCGTGGTTCCTTAAACGGCGGACTTACGATTAGTTCGGGTGAGTTTAATTTTCATTAAATTACAGTGCGGTAGATTCTGTGCAACGGGAAAATGCGCGGTTTCCATTGGTTCAATGGAGTAGATTTACCCGATTGTGGCTGGCCCGATTATTTTAGACGATGACGTGCTGCTTATGTACACTCAACACCTTGTATCCTTACTCTACCCGTGCCGCATTCCTTTGGCGATATTTCAGTTAAACGGGATATTACCACACGCTGCTCTTTTCTATTCTTCGATATGTGGACGAAAAGTCGAACAAATGATAACTGTTCGATATCACATCATAAATGTAACCGCAAAAGAATTACGAACAGAAATATAAACATTTTAAGATACATGTAATTTCAAATAATTTGTGTGTGCTGATATTATTTAAAGAATTTACACTAATATAAAACAATTAAACATATTGTCTTTGAATGTTTGATCATAATCATTTTATTCGTCCAGTAATTATTTCAAATATATTGGGTTTTATTTGTAATATAAATGCACCGAAACATTCAGCATCACATTTACCATACCCTTAGCTGCATTCCAATACAAAATATGTTGAGTAACGTCTCTGATAAGTATCTATTTTCTGTTTATTTTGACATTGTTTACATCTAGTAACCTGCAAATTAATTCATTAACTGTTTACTTCGTTTTTTAAATTACAATGACGCGCAAGACACTGAATGGATGCATGTAAAAAAGAAATGAAAAATAATAAGTGACATATTTATTTGTTACTAATGCATACATATTTAATTATCTTTACACCCATTCATTGTATTTATATTATTCGCGTAATAATAATTAATATGTTCATCACATTATTAAGAGAATTTTTCAAAACAAAAGTAAACATTGATGCCGGAATACAGAAGTTTTGTTTGAAAATTATTAAATAAACCAAACTTATCTCATACAAAAATTGCGAAGCATCTTAATTAATTGTTTCCTTTATTACTAAAAATTTTATTTTTTATACATACAAACTTAAATTTGTTTATTGATTTTCTTAACTTTGCTGAAGATTTTACTTCCGAATTGTCAGAAATATTTAAATTACATTTACAAATTCAATTTTTTTGTAACATGTAATTAATACCAGGTTAATATTTCGTTTTATAACGGAAATATTCAATCGGTGTTGTCCAACATAATACGTTATTTTATGATTACTATAACCGAGTAGGTACTACCTACGTTCAATTTATTCTTATCAATGAAATTATTCACTGCCATCCACATCGTCTCGTTAAATGTTCAGACTTGATTAGTTTGTCAACCTATTCTTTGTTTGAAGAACGATTCAATTTTATTTTAAAAGGTTTGAATTTATGTTTAATTATAAATCAAAATTAATTTAATTATAACTTCAGATTTCTGTTTTAAGATAATATATTTTTCTAATTAATTGATGCAAATTGAGATGAAAAATTTGTGTCCTATTAAAAGTTTTGCAAAATAGAGTTTTTTAATAAACATTACGTATAATAAAGATTCAGAATATTCAAATGTAAAGAATCTAGTTTCATTTTAGATCATAAGAAAATTTTTTTCGGTTGAATAGCAAAAGTAAAAGATCTATATAAATGGAATCTATAAATCGGAAAGCATCTGTTATTACGGTATGCTTTTCGAAAAATATAGCTCACGTAATAATAACAGTTCCTTACTCTCATGTTGCAAATTTGAAATAATAGGAGTGAGCTGGTCAAATATTATGACTAAAGCAATCTTCTTTTAAAAAATAAATATTAAAATATATTGTTCGGAAAGTAGAATATTTGGATGTAGAAAGCTTCTTCAGTAGTCTCTACCTGCTGCTTGGGTAAAAAACCGAAAGGGTCGGAAAGAAATATGGGAATAGGCGGTTGAATTGTTTCCTACGTAGGGAGCAGGTAAAGTTCGATTCCTGAAAGCAGAAAGGTTTCCCCAATACAAACCTAATAGATTTAAGTTGAAGTCGTGTTAGGTATGTTCGAATATTTTGGGTGGTCGTGTATCTTCATAGACTTCGGAAATAATACGTGCTCTTTTGTGTTATATTAAACGACATCCCTTCTTCTGCTATTTAATTCTTACTTTTTATTTGCCAACCATAAATTTGACTCATTTAAACGCAATTAACGGAAAGAAACAACATGTGTTAAAAAAGAATGCGTACTCTTTTAAGGGGTTTATTAACGGTTAGAAATACATATTTCGGGTATCGTAAATACCGTTTATATATCTATATTATATATTATTTTAATATACGCTCAAATCTTTAACACGTATTTAATGCAGTTATAAGTTAAAATAATTAGAAATAGTACAATTAAATAACTGAGAAATGTTTGAAATATCTAAACGACATGAATAATGAAACGTGCCACGACAAGTTAGGCAAAATAGTTTATTAGACATTAACATTAATTATTCGCATTTTCGTTTCCGTCTTAGATGATTAATTACGCAAATTAAGTACCAAAAACAATGCTCTGTTATATTATATTGTTTTTAAAAGTACGAACTGATTAATTTGTAGTTTTTGAGAAAAACGCGCGAAGTTGAAATATTTCAGCTCGAAAAAATTGTAAATACTTTAAACATCTATTTTTTCAAGTTCATAAATTTTACGAAATTGTTCTTATATTCGTTAAATTTGAATTGTATTCTTTAATACTTAAAATATTTAAAGATTTTCTTTGCCGTATAACACGGAAATTATACGTATAAAATATATTTGAGAAAATTTTGTCACAATTTATTTGACTTGCTGGTATTCTAATAGTAAATTGAGCTCATCAAAATCAAACTTTGAAGATTTGTATTGATCCCATTACAAATAATGTTCTTATTAGCTACAACATGTTAAATTAATCTTTCATCACTGAAAAATGACCTGTTATGCAGTTTTAATAGATTTACAATGTAGCAAGTAGGTAGAAATTCAACGGATTAATCCAAGGTTTTTTATGTACTTACAGACGTTTAACAAAAACTACTATTAATTTTAGTTATTAATGACTATATATATCAAAATTAATAATAAAATTCTGTTAACAAATTGCTCCAAATAGGTTTGAAATAAGTTAAAGAAATAAAAAAAGATATGTGTACAATTTTAAAACAGACATAATTTGATCTACATGTTTATCTTGCTGTTAATATATTTGTTAGGAAAACATATGATACATGCAATTAGATTTTCAAAGTATTATTAATAACAAATATAATACATTATTCCATGTTTTAAAGTAAATTTATGTCAACCACTTCTAAATTAAATGATTTATTTATTTGTTATTAGGGAGGCAACATCCGTGAGCAACGACATCACAATGCGCATGTTGCTGCCACTGAGATTGGTTTTCGTCGCAGCAAATTTGCTGCTGGCAGCTACCAAAGCAAATGTTCATATGCACTTGCATTCTGACACTGCCAAACATTTTTCTATTGGAGAACATGAACAAGCAATTGCTGGAATAGAGGCTAGCCTATTGTCACTTCTTGGTTTTGCAAAAAGGCCAAAACCACAAGGTCCAGCTTACGTTCCAGAGTCTTTAAAAAAACTTTTTGTTAAACAAAATTCTATTGGTATGGCTGATATTGCTAGACCAGGTATTAATGCTAGGTCTGCTAATACAGTTCGCTCCTTTTCTCATATTGGTAAGTGAAGTTTATATTAATAGAATTTATTTGATGCATTATTTACTATTCATGTACAGTACAAAACATACTTATGAATACTAATAATTGCAATAACGAATAAAGTGTTTTTCTTTTATTACAGAGAGTGACTTGGACCATAAATTTCAGTCTCCAAATCGCTTTCGTCTTTCCTTTGACTTAAGCAGTATACCTTCGGGAGAGAAATTACAAGCTGCTGAATTAAGTGTTTCTCGCAAATCCATATTGAATGAAAAAGATTCCACACAGAAGTTGGGTAGAATACTTGTTTATGATATTTTACGTCCTGGTACAAAGGGACATAGTGCTCCACTTTTGCGTTTAATTGACAGCAAACCAATTAATACTAGGAAGAATGGCACAATTAGTTTAGATGTTCACCCTGCTGTAGAGAGGTGGATAGATGATCCTAAGAATAATCATGGACTCCTGGTGCATGTGCATGGAAGTAAACAGGAGCATGTACGTTTAAAAAGGAGTATAAATGAGAGAAACGAGACATGGGTCATTAGTCGACCAATGTTATTTACTTATACAGATGATGGCAGGTACGAAACATCTTGACTTCCTTCTTTTTAGAATAATTTAGTTTTAAGTTTACACATTTTGATTTTAATAATTAAAAATCTGTTGTACATAAAAATACCAAACTAAATTATGTTGTATGAATTTTGTTATAATAATTTGCTATCAGTGTTCATAAATTTTTGAAAGTGTTGAAATGTGTAATAGTATATTTTCTTTTCATCTTGAATATTTTCATTATTACAAATGTTAGAAGAGAACATTAATTATAGTAATTGTATAATTGTAAGAATGACAATTCCGAAGACAAATTTTAGTTTTAAATAAGAATTTGCAAAATAAGAATCACTTGTTTAACCCTTTCGCTTCGGGAGTCCAGTCCGCTGAAGTGTCGTCACCGAACGGAAGTACGCGCCTTTGTATATACGTTTTTTAAGTCTTAAATAATTACTATGCTTAATAAAACAATTGTTGCTCTAATGTAGCACGTTTTCTTCACATTTTTAATATGAAAAGACTTATACAAAATTATATTAGTTACTCTAAAAACATTAGACCAATTACAGTTGACATATTTTTAGGATGCCGGATATATTCGGCGTTCGTGCTCACAGGTCGCCGCGTGGATGCTGGATATATCCAGCGCTCGTATACACAAGTTGTCGCGCGGATGACGGATATATCCGATATATTAAAAATCTCATTACAAAATTTTTATAGCTGTTTCGTCTTTTGAAAGTTTTTCCTTTGTAAATATTTAGATAATGAGAAGACCCTATTGATTAAAACTGTTTTTATTTATTTTTGATTAGTATATTTTACAACAATTAATTGAATACATTAATTAATTATGTAATAGGTATAAAATGTCCTCTGCAAGTCAAATAATGGACCGCCGTGCCAGAAGAGCTGCACTTCGAAAAAATCGACGGAAAGATGGTCGTGAAAACTGTAGACGACTCCCACTCTACGTTGATTTTGCAGATGTTGGTTGGAATGACTGGATTGTTGCTCCTCCTGGTTATGATGCTTTTTACTGTCATGGCGATTGCCCTTTTCCTCTGGCTGATCATTTGAATTCTACTAATCATGCGATTGTTCAGAACTTGGTTTATTCAACGAAACCAAGCATGGTGCCAAAGGCTTGTTGTGTACCTACTGCGCTCAGTTCAATATCCATGCTCTATCTTGATGAGGAGAATAAAGTAGTTTTGAAAAATTATCAGGATATGGCTGTTCTTGGATGTGGATGCCGCTGATCATTCACTGACTGGTTTAGTTAAATGTTTTCATAATGAAGTATTTATGTGCAACAAAAATGAAAATGATTTAAAAGACATTAGCAAAGTGAGATGATAGAGAATTAAAAGATTTTGCGAAATTTGATGGATAATAAATATTGCCATGTTTGAAGAGAACGTTGAAGTGTTCTTGAGTGTTTATACAATTAAGACACACTTAAGAGATCTTAAACTCATTGAATGCAAGAAATCAATTCATTGTTAATTATACAAGATTATAGTAGTCCTGAATGCCTAACTTGTCTATCTATGAAATGACCATAGATGGGAAGGATTTATATTATACATGTTTTTGATACATCACATTGTTATACAAAATTTAGATAGGTAGGAATAATAAAAAAGTTTGGTAGAAAATGTTTAACTTTTTAAAAATATATGCATATAGATATTGTTAAAATGAATGACTATTTTGCTACATATGATCGACTGATCTAATTAATGATATACAATTGAAAACGGATACGATTTTAAGTAAATTATAATCCTTATCGTTGTGTCTTACTTTGAAAACTTTTCTTTCAGAAAAGAGAAACATTTTCTGGTGACGGTTTAAATCAAGGTAAATATGCGCGCCAAAATTTGAAGTATTCCTATCATGTTCATAACATTTTAAGTAATTGATCAAGTCATCGTATCTTTCGTTATTAACGGCAGAAAAAATGCGCTAACTTTTGAAAAGCAAGACTTTTCTAGTAAACTCTTTTATAGAATAATTACTCCTTTGGTACTTGAAATTTATCTTTTATTAACTTTACTTCTTTTGCGAAAGTTAATATAATAATTATTTAAATAATTTCAGTATTCTAAGTTTATTTTGAACATATATCAAACATATACATTAGGCTCTTTTAATGCTACGAAATGCATTAAAGAAGTTTTAAATAATTTTATAAAGGATCTTTACACGCGAAAGAAATTATTTTAAGATGCTCTCTTTCATTATGATTGTATTGTTATTCATTTCGATTAATTCACATTAAGTTAAAAGATCTATAATAAGCCATATTACATTTTTATGAATTATAAATAATATTTTTAACTTTAGAAACTTAGTGCAACTAAAAGTTCGGACAATAAATAGATAATTTCATCATTGTTAGTTTACTCTTCGAAAATATGCATAAACAAATAGCGAGCAGACATGCCTTTAATTAAAAATTGTTAGATATATCCGAAATTATTTTATACTCTGACCAATGAATACCACAGAATCTAGGACTATAATGTAAAAATGTAGAATTAATTGGAAGTTATTAGTTTATATTCGAAAGCCTAAATTAAGAATATACCAAGTTGTATTTCACAATAGACAAGTTAAACAGTACCCTAAGTTATCTCGATTGTGTATCTCGAAAGCAATTCGCCTATTGCAATATTTTAATGGATACCACAAAAGTGTAAAATTTTAACTAATTATTCGAAAACATCTTATCATAGAATAATAATTTAAATAGAATTTATTTTTAATTAATCAAAATGTCAATCTATTTTAACTTTATTCCGTAAAGAAATATAAAACATTTAATATTTCGTCCCTCGCATATGTTGTCGAAATTGTCTGTAGTAATTATGCTTTTACTTTTCTTTATTTTAATGACGACAATCCAATTTGATAATATACAAATAGCATAAATACATGTTGGAAATCCAGCTAATTTATAAATTAACAACGTCTGCCGTCGGGAAGGACCGTACCTGCGTAAGGAACAATTATTTATTATGTTAACAAAGAAATCTAAGCGTATGTATATTTGTACAAAAACAAACAAGAAAATTGTTAAGAATCGTAAGTAATTATGGCGCGTGTCGGCCTGTAAAATCTGTAAAATAGATAGAAATAAAAAGGACCTGTGTAAATAGTGCGTCTGTATAGTGCATTAGTATATATAGTATTTTATTCGATGTTTTTATTACTATTTCTACGTTCTTCAATTGTACACAGATATTGCGTGTGTAAATAGTAAATAAATTTTAATAAATAGATATATTAAATTACATTTATGCTTTTGTACTTAAAAAAAAATAATAAATGATCACAAAGGAATAAAAAAGTACCAATTGGAAGTTAAGTGGCATTTAATAAGGCAGTACTTACTTTTTTAAAACATTTCAAATATTTTTATTAAGTATTTTTCTGAACAGTTATTGATTAAATAAAATATTATTTATTATAATCCTTGCCTTTCGGCTGCGAATGGCTTCCTGTTACAGCTCTCTTTAAATAAAATAACAAGTCATATATAAAATATGTAACAAAAATTTTATTTTTTTTATACAATTATGCTACATACATAGGACAATGCATTTCTCATTGTAAATGTAAAAAAAATATAGAAGAATTATTTCAGTCTTTAATGCTAAAAGAGAATAATAATTTAATAGAAGATTTATTCTTCAAGGCTCATATATAATGGCAGTGCGAGGTAAAAACCATTTTCACAAACATGATATGTTGTGTATTTTGTATACAAGATTTTGAATTTTGCATTTCATTTTCTAACAATTTCGTATGTTTTATGGCACAACTCGATTATAAATTGCGAAAACAGTGTCTTTCTCACTTACTTAATGTTAAAAAATTACGACTTGTGAATTTCTGACGTTCTTATTGACATTTACATAAAAAATGCAAATAAATGCGAGCATTTTCTGTTTTTATTGCAAACCCTTCAAAAAATGCAATACTTTCTACGAATATATATTTTAAATATTCTTATGATATTTATTTTTATCGTTTATATTCTCATTACTATTATTTTGATTTCGTTTTTGTTAGAAATAATTTTTAATTCTATTATCTATTTGAAAAGATATTTCCTAATGAGTATTATACTTGTTACTTTAATTTTTAATACAGATTTTGATATGTTTCTGTTTTAGGTATGAAACTTAAAACGTTATTTTTTCATTTAATATACTGTATGTGCATGAGTAAGAGTATAAATGTTTAAAAATCTAAAAATAGTACTTATACAAAAAGAAATCATCTGTTTAAACAATTTGTATAGTAGTGACTAAGAGCCATTTACAGTCTTTATACATTCTTACAATATTTACAAGATTTTATGATTAAATCACTTACATTATAAAGTTAGTAGGCACAATGGTATTAATCTCTTTACAGGAATAATCGTAAAAGATTCATTTATATTAAAACGATATTGAAACCTGGCATCATCGTATTAAAAAAGGTATTCTAAAAAAATTTTTCATTTTTTGTTTCTGACGTTTTTCTTTTAACTGCCTCCATGTAAAGTATTTTAATATGGAAGTATTACTTGAAAGTACTGGATACTAAATATATCATAATTTTCTTTCTCGTTATTTTTTAAGGGGCTACCTCACTTTGAAAATGTAAAGAAATCGAATTTCTTTTTAGCGTAAATTTGCAACGTACTGACATCTTTCATTTAGATTAATTGGTTTCGTTATTATTGATACAATTATTAAAAAAGATGTCTTGGTCGAACAGCCTTTTATAAAATTTGTTTACTACGTACAATATCGTTTCTTCAAATGTTCATTTCCTTAAAACTTAAGGTTCTAAAAACTTTCTGCGTATGTTATGTAGAAAACAAAAATTCTTATAACAACTTTTTCTTTTGAAAAGTCTATTAAAATTTTGATTTCAAATTGTGTAGACTACAACAACATTAGTTGATTGGTAGATTGAAATTGATAATACAAATTTTAAGCGTTTAAGTCTTCTCTCAGAATTCTGTTTGAACAATGAAAATCGTGCTCAAGATATTAATCCCTGTCTAAAAATGCATAAAATAATTTCGATTTTTCAGATCAAAGTAGCGTAACCCTTTAAAATAGGCATAGGCGCAGATTGTCCTGTGAGTCAGTACTCTTTTATAATCGAAAGTAATAAAACCGCGCCCATTTTGAGCACTTTACCAAAAATGAACAAAATGAAAAGTTTTTCTTTTTCGTCACAATTTATCTTGAATTATCGCTCCCAGGTATAATTTATAGCGCTTGTTGCCCATGCTTACTTTACAAGAACGAATAAATTTAAAAGTTAACATTTGTCGATGTCAATGATTAAAAAGGAATACATGCTAATTCTCTTTACAAATAAATTATAAACATTCTAATAAAATCTCAAGTTTTCCTAAAATCTCTTAAAATTTTTTAAAAAATACGATTTTATGGAGGATAAGATTTAAAAAGTGCAGTATATTCAAGGAACAGGAGAAGGTGGTGGCGGAAGTGGACTAAAGTATGTCGATGATCTTGAGCTAGGAGATGGAGGACAACTAATTCCTGCATCACTTTGATAAACAGACCTTGGAGTAGGAGGCGGTGGAAATGGTTCACTTTCATATCTATACCTCGCTGGATAATTACTATCTGACTCGTCACAAACATCTGTACTGCAAGGAGTCGGAGGTGGAGGTTGATTAATACTTCTATAATGTCTATAAGGTTTATATCTAGACGCATTACTGCTTGAGCATCTGGTAGAATTTGCTGTTGTTGCTGGACTTGGAGGAGGATTTAACGTTTCTTGAGGATAACCTCCTGCTGAACTTCCTCGTGTTGAACTTGATGCACCTTAAGATAAACAGTTTATTTTATTTATATGTATTTACCGAATTGTTTACCTAATTAAAATATATTATCGTAAAAATACATAATCTTTACTTTTGCAATCATAAACGTAATGCAAGATTTATTTTCAATTTAGTAATTATACAAATTTGTTAAAGAAAAACAAATTACCAGTAATATGACTTCGATCATAACTAGATCCAATACTACTTCCATTTAGCATTGACATCCCTACAGTTTCCATTCCTATTTTTAGATCTTTTCTACAATTTTTCTGTGCAAACATAGGTTTTGCCAACCTTGCTGGTTTTGGCGACAAAGGATCTCCAGCCGAATCGTGTAAAATATCAGGTAACTCCTCATTATTTATGAACTTCCTTCTGCAATAATAAAATCCAAAAGCAACTGCAGCTATTGTTGCAGTCAATGCAATAAGTACAACAATGACGTAGGTAATTTTTCCAGATTCTAATGAATTGCTTTCTTGTCGGGGATTATTTGCAGGTGTACACAAGGTTGGAAATTCATCGCTACCATCAGCACAATCCTCCCAACCATCACAAAGAATTGAAGTGGAAATACAAACACCATTTCCAATGCATTGAAATTGATCAGGACAACAATGAGCTTCATCTAGACCATCATGGCATTGAGCTGTTCCGTCACATACCCATGACATATCTAATATGTACATAAACATTTCATAGTAAATCATGATTTTCTCATTTTTAATTTGTAATGAATAATTTTTATTAGCTTGATGAGTTACTTCTTACCAATGCAATGACCACTTTGACATTTGAACTGTTCGCGACTACAAGCCGGGCATCCTAATTCATCGCTTCCGTCAGGACAATCCGTTTGACCATCACATTTCCATGTTGCAGGTATACAATCTTTTGCCATTGCAGAACTAGGTGCCGCGCAAGTAAAATGATCTGAACCACAAGCTGGTGCTGCTCTACAAGTTTTCTCATCTTCAGAAAGAACTAGAGACTTCGGACAAGAACACCTGGAAGTAATATTGCCCAATATTATTTAAAATGTATAAAATTACAAAAGATGCATATCGATAACAAATATTTTTCGTACATAGACGTAGTTGTTCCAATACAAAAATGAGAACATCCTCCATAATCTCGAAAAGGACTACAAATATGTGTCTTCATTACATCATTTTGTGGAGCATTTACTGTGATTAAATCTGTAAGTGCTTTGTTCATAACCATTTTTCTTCCATTTCCAGATTTGTTAACACGTTCCAAGCTTAATGCGTCTTTATCAAACCAGTAAACAAAATCGAAAAAGACTGCCAAATAAATGATTGATCCTTGTTTAACAGGTGACACCAGAACTTTTCTATTATTTCCATCAAAATCTGCACATTCGATTCTATTTCCATGTGCCCAATATATAATATTGAACACTGCGTCAACAGCAATACTGGTTGGTTGCTCAAGATCAGTTGCAATCACAACCCGTTCTTTTCCATCCATTTTACTACGCATAACTCTCATCTTTCTTCCGACATCTGTCCAAAAAAGTAATCTTTTTTCAGAGTGTATAGCAATATTTCTTGGTTTTTCTCCATCGCCTTTAACAACAATGCCTAATGCAGAACCGTTATCAAGTTTTGTAACATTGATAGCATCATTTATAGCACAAGACCAGAATAGCAATCTTCCTAGAGAATCTAAAGCTAGATCCACAGGGTGTCCCGAACCTCCAGACACAACTATTGTAGAATGCGTTTTATTTTCCAGAGTTTTCCTTATAGATGAAGTTCGGCCATCTATCCAATAAATATGCTGGGTTATTGGGTCAAATTCTATAGATCTCACATTTTTTAAACCCTGGATTCGTAGAACTATATCCGGACAATCATTAGTATCAGGAAGAAATCGATAAATTGCATTTCGTAAACTGTACATCATAAATGTGTTTGGTGCTGTAAATAAAATGTTACATTTAAATTATTACCATATGTACAATGTACGCTATAATTAAAAATTTATTTATAGTTTTTTAATTTAATAAATTAGATCATATCGCAAATATTAATTATAAATATATTAATATAAAATTTATAGCTATTATTTTTTATATCCTTCAATATAATGTAATGTATTTATCTTTAATTTCTTGGATCTGGTGATTATAACATAATTATATATTGAAATAATGATAGTGATAAAACACACTACTAACATACAGTCTAAAATTGGCCAAATTGAATGAATGCTATTTAGATACTGACTAAGTCATACATTCAAGAAAACAAGAAAGCTTACATTTAATTAAACGTTTCGAATAAGACAATTACAGTTACAATGAATTTAAATATACAAACCATTGCAAGATTTATTATCTTCTCCTAAGGTATAATGTGTTGGGCATTCGCACTTGAAAGAAGTAGACACACTTTCATTTTCTCCAGGTAAAGCAACACAAAGATGACTGCAATTTCCATTTTTCAGTGTACAAGGATTCCATCCTGCTTGTTTGGAAGCATGGAAAACTAATAGATCTGTCACAGATTCTAACTTGTTATGAATTTTCACTCTACCTGCTCCAGTAGTTTTATTAGCTTTCTCTATATCACCTACGAATTATACGAATATTTATATTATTTATATGAAATAATAGTGTACGTATTAATTATTTAATCGCATTTATATACATCTTACCTGTATTCCAATCTGTCCAGTAAATGTAATCTTGATACTGAGTAATACTAAATGGGTATCCAATATGCTGTGTTATAATTGCCTCCTTTTTTCTTGTACGCAAATCGAAACTATCAATAGCTGGAGTATGTAAATCTGCCCAATATAATTTCTGTGCTGAATGATCAATTGTTAAACCATTTGCTCGGCCAATATTGAAAAGTATAATTTCTCGATTTGTACCATCTAAAAATGATCGTTCTATACTTCCGGTATTTCCCCATTCTGTCCAATACATATAGCTGGAAAATATAAAATTTCATCTTCAACTATGACACCTTTTAATACTTTATAAAAAATAATAATCTTATAAACGGTTAATTTAAAACTATGTAGATTAAGAAAACACAGAAATATGTTGGAAAAATTATTTCTGAGGATCATATATCAAAATGAATACATTATTAATGTTATTACTGTTAACAAGGATGAAAATTAATACAGTGTAATTACCCTCGACTAGGATCAAGAGCCACACATCTAGGTTCAGTAATGTCATTCCAAATAAGCACTTTTCTACTGCAACCTTCTAATCTAACCATTTCTATTCTTCGAGTTCCTGTATCACTCCAGTACAAATTATGAGCAATCCAGTCTATTGCTAGACCCTCAGGTGTTTCTAAACCAAGATCAACTACTCTCTCCATGTCAGAACCATTTATAAATGCTCTTGTAATAGTCTTTAATTTAACATCCGTCCAGTAAATGCGGTTATCAGCTATGCTAAAATCTAAGGCGCTGATATAATGAAAAAATATTTCAATTAATAAAATTGTATCAAGGTAAACTTTGAAGGTTAAATAAAAGAATATTTATACTATGTTTACTACATATTGTACTTGTAATTATAAAATTTACCTTGCATCTTTAACACCAGTCAATGGAATAATATTATCATTATTTGCATTTTCGATACTAATTCTTCCAATGTTTTCCTTTTTTGCAAATAGCATAAATGCATCTGGAACAACGCAAGTTCTCTTATCTTTTGTTAGTTCATATCCAATCTGACAAGCACAAACATATTTATTTTCAGGTCTGTTTAAACATAAGTGACTACAGCCTCCATTATTTTTTGCACAAGGATTCGAACCATTAACTTTTCCTAAATGCACTGCTTTTAAACCCATAACATTTGGAACTTGATCAACAATAACTTCTCTTTCACCACCCGTGAGTTTATGTGCTCTATCTACACTTCGTCTTTGCCAATCCGTCCAATATAGATAGTCTCCTAATAAGCTCAATCCAAAGAGATGTGGCAAATTGTCTGTAATTACTTCTCTTCTGTCTGTACCATCCATATTACAAACTTCAATCTTATCTGTTTTTGCATCACACCAGTAGATTTTCCATCTAGCAAGATCTAAAGCAATTCCATTTGGCCAAACAATATCTTTAGTTATTAAAAGAATACGTTCTGTACCATCAAGGTTACTTCTTTCTATTTTCGGACGTTTTTCATTCCAGTCAGTCCAGAACATCCAACCAAGTTCTGGAGCTAGAGCGATTGCTCTAGGTTCTATTAAGTCTTCATTTATTAATACTTTCCTACTTGTACCATTTAATCGAGCTACTTCAATTCTATCTGTTCCTGTATCAGTCCAGTAAAGATTCTGAGCTAACCAGTCAACAGCTATACCATCAGGATTTTCCACCTCTGTGACTATAATGTTTTCTTGATTAGAACCGTCAAGTGAGGCTCTACGAATTGCACAAGCTTCTTCATCAGTCCAATACAGCATTTCTTGCACAGGGTCAAAATCAATTGCAATTGCATGTTTGATCCCTAATTTTGTTAAAAAAAAAATAAAAAGTTTCATCATAATTCTAATAAAAAATGATTTCAGATTAACACATTAAGCGTGGCGTTGATCTGTAGGGATTGACAATAAACTTTTTGATAAGGTGACGATAGGCCCTATGGTTTGATAATATCAAAGTTAAAATATTACTTAGTATCTATTTTGTGTATACTTCTGCATTAGTTACGCCTCTCCCATATGTCAACCGGAAAGTGAGATAAAATTATCACTGCAATGTGTGTCATTGCAATTGTTTATTATCACTATACGCTTCCTAAACAGAAAGCTGAACAAAATCGGCTCCATGCTTATCATGTTAAAACTGATACTGATATGTTAAAACAAATATAATTCACAAATAACAAACAAAAGAATAAATATAAGTTGAACATAATCACATACCTGTTAACGGTAAAACGAAGTTTGTGTAATCAGGAGAATCCAAAGATATGCGGCAGATCTCATTTCTTTGAACTATTAATAACAATTCTTCTGGTCTTTCAGCACAAGTAAAATTATCTACTAACTTAACACCTGTAGGACAAGCACATGTGTAACCAGGTTCTGATGAACTTAGGAGACATAAATGTGAACAATTTCCATTATTCTTTTCACATGGATGGCTTCCTCGTGGTTGCCTTCGAATATCCCATACTTCTATGTCACCAGGAATATATTCTCCATGTAATAACTCCCTAGGATGTGCTTGATTTTGCTGTACATCATAAGAATGTATACACCATGTTTTCCAATCAGTCCAATATAGTTTATGATCAAAAAATGTTACAGCAAAAGGATAATCTAAACCTTGCTCTACTACTTTTCGCCTATTTTTTCCATAGTAATCCATTACTGCAATAAATTTTAGTCTCCCATCTACCCAATAAACCAATTCATTTTCATAATCCACTGTAAGACCGTTTGGCCAAAATATATCTTCAGAAATAATTACTTCTCTTGTTGATGGATCTCCATTCATTGCAGCTCTTTCTATTTTAGGTACATCACCCCAATCTGTCCAAAAGAGTATACTTTTCATTGGTACAAGAGCAATAGCTCTTGGTTGATAAATATCTGTCCAAAACAGGACTTTTCTATGACGTCCATCAATACTTGTTACTTCTATCCTATTTTTTTCCCCATCTGTCCAATATAGTTTTCCTGTATACCAATCACAGGCTAAACCATCAGGTGAAATTAAACTTGAATTTACTACAACCATTCTTTCACCAGTGTGAGTACCATTTGTTTGAACACATTGAATTATTTCTAGACCACTATCTGACCAGCACACCAATTCTTGTTCAAAATAAAAATCTAAAGCTGCACCTTCAGATAGATCTTTAATTATAGTAGTTATTTTGTTAGTACGAGATGCATTAGCCATTCTAATATCCTTTTGTGTGACAAATAGAAGCGTTGGCGATCCTAAAAAATTAAATAATATTTTTTAACAAATGCAGTAGTATCAACAAATTCATACATAAATACTATGAATGTTATATGTAAAGTAAATTAAAATAATAATTATGATATTGAAATAATAATTTTAATCTCCATGTGAATCTACATCGATAAATAATAAAGAAGACACATTTTACATAATTATTATAATAAATAAACATCAATATTATGTGTATCAATTTCATGATACATAAGAAAACATATCATAACCTTGACTTAGTAGTTATTTTAAAACAAAATAAATATGACTTACCATTCGAAAAAAGTACCAGTTTGAAAAAGGACGCAGTCAAGATAATTATTAAACTAATGACAGCCATTCTAACACTTTTAAGAGGATTTTTAAATTGTGAACATTACGAGGAGCTCCTAAGGCATCGTTCGTCAATCCTCATTCATGACGAACGATCGATCCGCTCCCCGTGCACTTTATCGGACGTTCATTTATTGAATAAGTTTTACGTTTCTCTCAACGTAATATCAAGTAAAAGATATTCTCCATCCTTTGAACAAACTATTATCTAATCAGACGCTTCGATAGAAGCCAGCAGTTCCCATAAACCAATCATTACTACCCTTGCACTTCCAATTGATAATGAAGCTTAACTGAATGTGACGTCACGAAAACAAACTGTAGGTTAGACCATTGCCATCAAGGATCTTTATAGAAGCGAAACTCTAGCCTTTCGAATTGATGTACATACTAGGAACGAAATTCAAAGTTTAATGAAATAACAATTGTGCATAATTATTATTAATTTTCTTAGAATTGGTTTTTGAAGTTTTTATTTCTGTTAAATGTCATTATTTCCTTAATCTTTGTACTTTCTTAGATACATACCAAATATTAATCATGCATTGTGAAATTATTCTTACTACGCAATAAGTACAGACTCTAAATTTTCTTGATTGTAAATTGTGCGAAGTTTCGAAATTTTGTATGTATATACACAGCGAATTAAATTAATATATTAATTAATATATATATATTAAACATTTTGTACTGCAGTCAAATTCTTATTCTAAATGTGAAACTTGTATACGGTATATGATACAATAATGGGATCTACTTCTCCACGCTTTTCTTACTACCTAGGCTGGCGCGTATATCCCTACCGTTTTACTGCGTATCCAATCCGCAGTAGATCCTATGTCAGCAGAAAGTTGTCAGCTAATCAGAGCAAAGAAAATTTCTATATTGACTTTCGCTAACGGATCAAGCTGTAGCCTCAAAGTGTGTAGAAGTAGAATCCATTACTGTATTACATATCTGAAAAATTGGAGTTATTGAAAACGCGATACTATTAAGTAATGTTACACATGCAATAGAATCTCGTCTTTTATAATGTATATTTATCATTGAACAGACACTAGAAAATTTCTAGAAGCCTCATAATTTATGTATACATATACATGATATTTTCGTTGCTTGTAATCAATTCTCATATATGTTGGTACACTGAATACGAATTTGAAAGACGTTTTTCTTCGCCACACTGTGAGCTTTGGAATTTAAAAAAAAAGATAAAATTTTCAACTTCATGATCTTTATTTACTTTAACTCTCTCAACTACAACGGAATATTCTTGAATAACATTTTAAACATTTATTCGTGTTTAAATAATATCAATTTGATAAAATAGTTACATTAAGTTAAGATTCGCGCCTATATTCTAACAATATTAAGGCGTATTTTCAACACTGTACTGTCTAGAATGGCAACAGTAAATTCGGTTAAATTTCGTTTCTCAATTTGCTCTAAACCATGCTAGCTTACTCGATTTTATTCTCGGCTTCCTTGGTGTAATGGTAATGTCTGGTAATGTCAGTTATACGGTGATGTTCAGCGTTTATTGAAACGATTTTTTTTATTATTCTATACAATCGCCAATGTTTTAATATATACACACATATATGAAATAAACGAAGAGAATTTTAATTATACGTGTATTATTTAGATGCGTTTTATTTACTGAGTGAAATAGCCCTTCATTTCTTTATACGATCAGGTACGTTCATCTTTTTCTTCAAAGGTATTATTTATTTGTATATTGTACAGTTATTTAGGTTAGCTCTTGGTTAAGTTATCTACTATTTTATGTTATGATAATACTATGAGTATCTTTGTATATAAGTATATCCATTTATGTGTAATCAAAATCTGTATTGATTAAGCAATTTAATTTTTTGATATGTAATTATTAAATAGCAAAGTTTTTAAATTGAATTTATACAAGAATTTTTAGAAAGACTTCAAACATAATTGAGTTAATAAACAAATTTATTTTCAAATCTTTTTAATCATTAAATAATTAAATTCTTTGTTTAAGATTTTATTCTGTTAATATTTTAAGTATTGCATGTTAAAAAATAGTTGGAATAATGCAATTATTATTGTGGAAGTCTAACTGTTTTATATGTAAGTTTAAAATTCTATCTTCACATATTATATCGAAAGGATTGTAAATATTATTGCTTACAATCGTTGTTGTATTTCAAGAAATTAAAAATTTGTATTAAGTGAGAACAATTTGAAGCATGTATACTTTGAACTTATTTTATTGCTGGACAATAATCAAGTCAATTTGGTCTCATGGGAGGATTTCATGATTTAATAAAAAATATTGAAAGTATTATTAATCAAAAGCACCTATAATCCTAATTTTTAGATATTTGCTTATAAATTAGACATTTTATTGTATTTTAACAAAAATTTTATTATGTATGTATGTACTATGCTGATGTGTATGTATTCTATTGTTAATTTATTAATAAATGAAATTTTTCAGAAAAGAAATATTTTAAAATGGCTGAATCCAGTGATTTGGATCGGCAAATAGAACAGCTAAAGAAATGTGAAATTATTAAAGAAGTTGAAGTTAAAGCTCTTTGTGCAAAAGCAAGAGAAATTCTTATTGAAGAAAGTAATGTACAAAGAGTTGATTCTCCAGTTACGGTATGTTTAGTTTAGAAAAAGATAAACACATAATGAAGCTTTACATAAATACACTTTCTTTTTAGGTGTGTGGAGATATTCATGGTCAATTTTACGATTTGAAAGAATTATTCAAAGTTGGTGGAGATGTGCCAGAAACAAATTATTTGTTCATGGGTGATTTTGTTGACAGAGGTTTTTATAGTGTCGAAACATTCCTTCTTCTTTTGGCATTAAAAGTAATAATCAAAATCTAGAAGATATATATGAATAGAGAATAAATCATATGATAAATCATGATTATAGTTGTTAATATAATACTAATTGCAGGTTCGTTATCCTGATAGGATCACATTGATAAGAGGAAATCATGAGTCTCGACAAATTACACAGGTTTATGGCTTTTATGATGAATGCCTACGTAAATATGGTACCAATTCAGTTTGGCGGTGGTGTACTGAAATATTTGACTATCTATCTCTTTCTGCTATAATTGATGGAAAAATATTCTGCGTTCATGGAGGATTGTCGCCAAGTATTCAGACACTTGATCAGATAAGGACTATAGATAGAAAACAAGAAGTGAGTGTACAACATGTTCAAATAAACATGATAATTTTTTAATTGTGGCAGTTAACGAGTATATACAGCAGAGTTATTTCAGTTGTTCTCACATTTACTTTATTGTAAGAGAAAGATAAAGTTATTTTTATTTAACACTTTAAAGTTCTTCATGATCCCATCATGAAAGAATCTGACAATAACAAATGTATATTTAAATCTACGTTAATAATTAAAGTTAAATAGTTTGCTTTATACTTTCATAAAAGTGTTACCGAGGTATATTTAATGTAATAAAATTTCAATATAATGTAATTCAACTATTCCTACATATCACTAACAATAGTTTGAAGAATGTTGTAATTACTAAGACTCATTTTTATTAGGAAAAATTTAGTAATTTATCACTAACACTTTTATGGAGATGCATTTGAAAATAAGAAAATATTTATTTTCTGCCAACAGTAGATGCACAACTATTGATATGTAACATGTATATTGCAGTTAAGGTATTGATATAACTAAGTCACTGTAAGCAAATCTTGTAAAATATGTATTATTTTAGTATAGTATAATATAATACTAATGATAATAAAATTAAAAATTTCTATAGGTTCCACATGATGGACCAATGTGTGATTTACTTTGGTCAGATCCTGAAGACACACAGGGTTGGGGAGTTTCACCACGTGGAGCTGGCTACCTTTTTGGAAGCGACGTTGTAGCACAGTTTAATTCAGCAAATGATATTGACATGATATGTAGAGCGCATCAATTAGTTATGGAAGGATATAAATGGCATTTTAACGAAACTGTTTTAACTGTTTGGTCAGCACCTAACTATTGTTACAGGTATATAATTTTTTAAAAGGTTCAGTAATGTATAAAATGTAAGAATAATTTTTTTAGTAAAATTGGTTATTACCAATTTTACTAAAAAATGTTTATTAACAAACTGTACGTTTTCGTATCAGATTGAATTAAAACAAATCTTCTCATTGTGCAGAAGTTTGTTTCAGATTATTGAATTTAATAGTGTATTCCTAATATAATTAGTGTATTCCAACAAAAATTCATCAAAATAATTTCAAACTTTGTTTTACAATTAACATTAATTAATCACATATTCTTTATGATCATTAAATTTAAAGATTCTCAAATCTTTTTCTCAATAATCAAAGCAATACATTAGAAATTCTGAAATCATTATTGCCATATAAATAGTATGAAGTAAATAATTAAATGAATAACTTAAAAATTGTATGAAATTTGTTTGTTCACAGATGTGGAAATGTAGCCGCAATATTAGAATTAAATGAACACCTGCAGCGAGATTTCACGATATTTGAAGCAGCACCACAGGAAAGTCGAGGAATACCCAGTAAAAAGCCTCAGGCTGATTACTTTTTATAAAGAAATTTCCATTAAAAATGACTGTATAAACCAAAACATCTCCAAATATTTGTTAAAAAAGGAAATCATTTCGAATGATTGCATGATATGTATTTAGGAACATGTAAGCATGTCAATCAAAGAAGGAAGTTCATTACAAGAATATAATAGACAAATGACAAAGTTGATCGGTTTGTAATTGAATGCTATTTAAGATACCACTTTGATATAATAAATATTATGAATACATGTTTTTTTCACTATTATATGTTACTTAGTTATAGACTTGCTTAACATTTAATACTACAGTACACGTTATATAACTTCGTTTCTAAAATGCATACAAACTTTCATGTTTATTTTTACATAGATTCAGTTAAAAAGTTATACTTAGAATAAATTTACGTGGAATGTAATAGGCAAAGTACAAATGTTCGTAATAGATTTACTACAATATTTCTTTTCCAATTTCTGTTTGTTCTCATAAACTTTACAAATTTAGTACGACGACTTATTTGGAAGGGAATTGTACGATATTGTATATTTTGCAATTACGAGCATGCTTCTATACTTCTAATTAGTGGAAAAAGTGTTCATAAACGTATAATTGACCTAAAATTCGTAATTTTTATACTGGCTGAAAGAGGTATCATAACTACAATATTGTAAATAAAACATACAGGGGTATTCCGTATTGTTTTCTTGAAAGAATAAAGGGCAGGTTGTATTATTAGGATAGTTATTGTACGCTGGTCTGTAATGTGCCTTCTTTCAACTTATTTCAACAGAAGCAATTATGATCTTACCATAGACTACTATTATTAATTCGAATTTTAAACCATTTTTTAAAGTTGTCATATTTCAATGAATTATTATGTAATTTTTCTATACATATCTCAAAGTTTTTGGTGCACTTTTACGTGTAAAATGCTATCCCTTATAGTAAAGTATTTGTAACATCGTAAAATTGATATGCGTTGAAAATAAAGCGAATGTTGCATAATTTAACAGAAATGAAAATTAGATGGCTCAAGACGGCAAACTTACTGACAGATATGAATTTTATTTTATATTATTAACGAAAGTAAAACATACGTAAGCGCAAGTTCAATTCTTTTATGTATACATTTTTTAAAATCATTTGATAATATATTAGAAAATAAATGTAACAATTTATGAATATTCTTGTTAGTTTTGAAATATAACTTGCTGGTTTTCGAGATATTGCTGAACGATGAAAATAGAAATATCTATGATTTATAGCTATATTCCACTATTTAATAAATTTTAATTCACAATATCTTAAAAGGATCATTAAAAATCTAATGTATATTTTAAAGGTGTTGTAGTTTTCTTCAAATATACAAACTATCAAATAATCAAAGAATTAATTTAATTAACGATATATAATAAATTTCACTTGCGTCAAAAAGTCTGCCCACTTGTACTATTCAATTTTCATTTAAAAATTTTGTATATATTCAATAGTTTAAAAATAATCAGCTTTTATGCATTTAGTTGGAACACTTTGTACATCAATGAAAATCAAGATATTATTTTTTGTTCTATCTGGTTCTTCTTTTATTGCTGTCCATTTGTCATACAATTTGCTTAGTCTATCTACTTTTCCTCTTCAATTGAGATGTTGAGATCTTTTATGACAGTATTCCCTATAGGAATATTGTCACTTCGTGAATAGTCAAGATTGAAATGACGTTTCATCTGTCATTCATTTCTAGCATTACTTTTTCCTCGACTAGAAACTACATACAGTGAAAAGAAGACTGACTTAGATGGATTATTATTACGACTTTCTACAACACTGTTACTGATATCCTTCTGAAAAAACGTCGTTAAATGCTATATACATGTTCGCTAAAATAATGGTTCTTGATCTGGTCTTTCCAGTGACCTAAAATCATGGTCAATAAATATAAGGACTCTTTTTTTCTAGAAGGCCGTGAACATTTGCTGCCTCTTCTGCTTGTTGTTTTGTATTAGTCTCTGGTAAATGTGATCGAAAATCCCACGTGACGACAAGTTCAAATCGAATATCGTGGCGCGTGTTTCAGATGGAGTGCTAGGCGAACGGTAAAGTGAGACAAGCTACATTGTTGTTGGTACGATCCGTTTTGCACGTGGTTCTCTGATGTGCTATCTTGCTCACTCGCTATTTCCTCTCTTTGTCTTTGACTATGAGGGCAGCACTGTTTAGCTATGAATCGTTAGCCAATCAGAGCAAAGTATTTTCTCGTCCTTCCCTATGAATAAGAACTCGGCTACCCCAGTTAGGGTTCTTGTTAGTAGGGATTATACACCCTGTACATACATCACCATGTCTATGATTATATCACACTACGTATTGGTACATACTTTGTAGTATATACATATGTGCATCAATAGGAGCAAGTAGGAACGTAGAAACTAATAATGGTTTCAGTAGTCATAAACGTTTTGTAACTCAAATATGTATTAAATAAATAAAACGTGTTGTCAGTTACTGGAAAAAAGAAAATAATGGGAGACAGCCTTCGTCGACAAGTTAGTATTATGATTTTATATTATATCTGCTGATAGTTTGTTGATTAAAAGTTATTAAATTCTTGCTGCTTTATCCAAGATACATTAGTTATAAATATTAACATAGAACAATGATGCTATATTATAATAAAATTTACTTCTAGGTAAATGCGTAGTTTATGTATTTTCATTGAAAAAGATACTGAACAAGTGTATTTAGTACAAATAATACAACAGATAACAGTTAATTTTAACTTCTTCGTAGATACATGCATGTAGTATAAAATTATTATTTTAAGAAATGTTTTATTTCTTCTTTAAACGAAAAGTAGCAACATTTTCAATTGTCATTTATATAGCAAAATATTTAATAATCATAATAATCGATTAACAAAATTTTAAATTATTGCAAAACAAATTTTAAATTATTAAATTTGTTTATGTTTAGTAAATTGTTGAAGATTAAGTGTAATTTGAATGTATGCATTAAATTTCATTTTTTCTTGTTTTATCTTGTTTTATCTATTAAATTAATCCATATAAATTGTGTTATTTAAAGATGTTATAATTTCCACATATTGATATTTTTGTAGGAAAACTGATGCATAGTATATATATCTAAGATCTTTATGAGCTTTTGAAATTGTTTTCACTTACAAAGATTAGAAAATGAAACTCATTAATTTTCATTTTTTCTGTCACTACTTTAATTATATTGGACATTTTTAATGTATGATGATAGAGAATAATACATTCATGAAAGAGAAATTAATTTTTCTGTTCTAAATTACTTTGTTTAGGTACTACAAACATTTAAAAAACTACACCGCACCCGAATGAAAACTTTTGAGGGGGATGAATATGCATTGAGAAGTAAGTTGTAGATGATAAATTTTCAGATTTAACTAAGCTCATCAATATTTTAATATATATTATTTAGCTCTAAGGAACAAGATAAATGAGGAATATAAGAAAAATAAGAATGTTACAAACAACGCAGCTATTGAAGAGGTAAAATTCATTTAATAATTTTATTTCATTAATATTTCTTTAGGTTTTAGATGATGTGGGATTAAAAATAAATGCTATTTGAACAAACTCTACTTGTATATTTTTTTATTTTTATAAAAATTGTCATATTTCTAAACACTTATTGAATATAAATTTGATTTTGCTGTGTAATGTGAGCTTAAACAAATGTCTTCAGACTAAAGTCAGAAGAGATGGCTATACTATTGAGTGAGCATTGATTTATAACTGTTATGTATTTTTATAAGGTAATTTTGTTAAAGTTTTTTATAGAGATTTGTCAGATGACACAAGAAATACTCAAGACATGATCCTAATGGCTTCAAATTGTAATTATGCAGAAGATGGTATGCCTCATTGAGTTTGATAAGAAAGATTTGATTTGTTCTAGAAAGAAGAAATATTAGTTTCATATAATTACTTCATATTATCATTTACTGATTTAAAATTAAAAAGTAAAATGTTTCCGTGTTTTCAATTAAAAAGTAAAGCATATATAATCATGTCTTTATTTTATATTAAATAAAAACAGGTGCAAAATTGTTGAAATAATTTACTTTTACAAGTTTTCACTTCATTTATGTAAAATCATTTACTTATATCTGTGTAAGATATTGAATCGTTTGACTGATTCATTTCTGAATCATTTTGCATATTGTAAAATGTTATAGTAAAATGTAAATAAAAAATAAAACAAAATAAAATGTTGTAGTAAAATGTGTATTAAAGTGTTAAGTAATAAAGAATAAACACTTTGTAAAAATTGAAACTTACAGTAACATAAGAAAATGATACATTTACGTTTAAGTATGACAACTTTACATAATATACTAAATTCTTTTTTTATTTTTCCTACTTAAGGCTACACAGTGTATATGATTGATCTTAATCTTGACTATTTTGTGATAATGATTTAAATAGATGATACTGTTTAAAAAAAACCAAGCCATATTTGGTAATAGATTGCTTTATATTTCATAAAGTAAACTTTGATAAAAATGTTTAAATATAGAACAAATTGTATAAGAATCAACTATTAATAATGTATCTAAATCGAATCTTTTTCCTTTTTAATTATTCGAAATTATTCACATTCATACATTAAATTATATAATATGAATATTATTTCAGTTAAATAAATTGGCCATACAAGTGGAACATGAAGTGCGGACAACTATAATACAGGCAGTTGAAAAAAAGCCAGGAGTATTTGGTAATCATTTTTAAATAACAATAATTTATATAACGTAAAATAATAATATTTTATAATAAATTTTGTAATTTAATTTAATTACTGAATACATATATCATACAACTTCAGCACTTCGAATAACACCAGACACTGAAATGGTGGACAATGTACCTTACAAGGACTCTGATGAACAGCCTCCTAGTGGTAAATGTAATATAAAAAAAGACACAGAGGATAAGTCGAAATAATAGTTCAATATAATTTAATGATCAATTGTTACAAGTTGTGAGAGATTATTTTATGTTTCACGCAAAACGTTTCTTAGGAATTAAAAATTAGCGTGAGACTCGTGCTTAACATTTTATTAAGTATTTTATAGTACAATTATACATTTATATTCATAAAGACTGTTGTACTGTTACAAGAATTAATAATAATTTAATACGAGTTTATTTGAATTGGTAATATTAATTCAATTGATTTTATTTGTAGTCAAATATGTGTAATATTTCTAACATTGAAGGTAATATGAAAGTAGCTGCATATTAAGCGATCTTGAACGCTGAATTATGATTCCACAGCACCTTCTACTTTCATCCTGAAAAGCGCATAGATATTTGAATGTATTGTTACTACATTGTCATTTAAGAAGTAAAATGAGTTTCCTAAAAATGTAGTCATAACTTACACTTTTGGTTTCTGATGTGACTTGTATTACTGATGCTTCATTAATGAAAAAGATATAAAAATATCTCAAGTTAGCGAGACATTTTGCCCCGATATACTTGGGATTTTTTAGTAATTGTAACAGTTTCAATGTCACCTCAACTTATAATATAAGGATAGTGGTTAGTACATGTATAATGTTCTTGGTGCAAACCTAAGATGATATTAATCGTTTTACGTTATTCAATGGATATTTAATTTCAAACAAAATAAATTATATACTTACCCGTGCTCAGGATGACTACGAATTTGATCAAGTAAATCTGCTGGTCTTATTTGATCTGTACAGATACGATGTACGGCAGTAAATAAGGGGAATTTCTCTGTTAAATTGCGACCCTTTAACATTCCATGAACTTCATCAGCTGTGGCAGGACCTTGCAATTTCTGTCCACCTAAAAGTTCGTCTTCAAGTGCTTTAATTGTCTGTAAAAAGATATTTATATTTTTAGTTTCATATAGTCTACAAATTCATTAATTTTAAGTACTTAGAAGAAATTTTCGCCGTTTTTATTTATTTTTATTTTTCAATCATAATCCATAATCATATTCCAAGAATTACGATGAATAAAAATCAACAAATACTTTTCTTTGTACTCGTATCTATTAAGGTAAAAATGAAAGTATAGGTATAAAGTAATGTTTCTCGTACTTTGCCAGTTTTTACATATTGCTCGCATACTCTGCGATTTCTGCCTCCATAGCAAGTAGTGATTAAATCTGCTACACCACAGCTTTCAAAAAATGTTGATAGCTTTGAACCGGGATAGAAAGTGTCTACAAACTTAACCATCTCCATCAATCCTAATCTGATCACAGCTGCTTTTGTGTTATCTCCTAGACCCATACCATCTACGAAACCAGCTGCGCAAGCCACAATATTCTGCAATAAAAATCGTAGTCCATCTGTAAAAGTATTGAAATTCTGTTTCAATAATATTGCTAATTTTTGACTTACCTTCAATGCTCCGCATACTTCAACAGCTTCGCAGTCTTCTACAACTACTACTCTGAAATTGGGTGTTTGAATGAGGTCTCTTAATAATGGTGCTAGCCGTTTATCCTTGCAGCCTAAAACATTTCAGATAACAATGTTATTTATTTATTGTTATTGTGCGAAAGTAATCAGGTATTATTAATACGAAACACGTCTTCTATGTAATTAAAACGTTGACAAAGGCTTCTTTAATAGGAGGACAAAACATATTAGATCTATTTTTCTCTATTATCTACCTTGAAATAGTTAAAACATAAAACAGTGACAGTAGATTGAGATTTTTGCATACGTAGGTCACATGCAAACGAATTTGCATCTCTTTAATTAAGAAATCACTGTTCAAGAATCCCAGATCAATATGTACAAGGTTTCAGTACAGATACGAACATCGGTAAAATTCAAACAATGTATATGTTTATAGTTAAATAGGACTTAACAAATAATGTGCAAATTATACATAATATACAGAAACTATTACTACAATTGTGTCAATATGGTGCCTAATTTAATCATATTTATTTCTAACGATCTCAGCGATATTAATTTCGCTACTACAACTTGTATAGCAATAGGATTGTTGCGAGTAAGGAATAGATCACTCCGCATTATCGGCATGATCAAGAGATACATTATGTGTAATAACGAATAATTGTTGCCAAGGAAAACATTTTTAAACGAATTTTCATTAAGAATAAATAAAAGCGATCCTATTATACATGGATAGTATGACTTTCAAATGACTTTGAATATTATAATTATATATTATATTTTAAAATAACCAAAAGATCTTTGGACTTAAAAATTGTATAATGAGATTTCAGATATCAGAAACATTTCTTGTACCTTTACATTAAATGATATGTTTTAAGTGAACCATTCTGTATACTATATGTATAGTATACGTATTTATATCTATTTCAATAAACTTATATGCACATAAGTAAGTCAAGTATTGTAATGAAATATTAATTTTATCATACTGTACTTATGAAAAAAGCAAATGTTGATTTTTTACTTTTAATGTTATAAACATTTATCGTTAGACACAATTGAAAACGAAATACAATCCACAAAATCATATCTACAACATTATATGCCTGTATAATAGTGGGCATATAATTGATTTATATAAAAGTGATTCGAAATCTTTCAAATGATTATTCAATATTTAATTCTAGCTACATATTAATTACCGATGGTAGTTTCGCAGAATTTTTCCTCGGCCACTTCATTAGCCAAATTTGCACCCATTAAAACATAACATTGAATTCTCAAATTTTTTTCTACAATTTTAGAGATTAGTTCGATGTTTGTTCCATCTCCTCGATCGAAACCCTTAGTACAAATTAAAATATGTTCATTATATTGGAGTCATTCGAATGTTCTTAACTAATATAAAATTTCTATTAGCGTACCTTAATTAATGACAAACCAACTGCCGTTGGTTTTATTTTGTCTAGCAATGTTGCACACAATGTTGGTATGAATTGATGGGGTATTACAAATATTAGGATATCTGCATCTTTTGCAGCCTCGACGACATCAGGCACGGCAACCTGAAATTTATGCAATACTGTAAATTATAATTATTTAATAAATGACCTTTATCTATCTTGAACGTGAAAAAGATCGAAGTTTTAATTTTCCATTAAGACTGGTAGTAGACGAGATGTTTCGTTCTAACATTTATCGTTTTTATCGTTTACACTAATAATTATAATTATAATAAACTACAAGTTAGTATATAAATTAAACTCATAAAAAAATATATATATATATATATATATATATATATATATATATATATATATATATAGAGAGAGAGAGAGAGAGAGAGAGAGAGAGAGAGAGAGAGACCATAAATTCTTATACTTAAAATAATTTCGGGTTTTCAACATTCATTTGCAACGCTAAATTATTAACATTTCGACGTAAATTAAAATTGTATTAATATGCTATATTTCAAACTTAAAGTATATCACGAAGAAACTTAGCGTGTCAATACTTGTTTTAATCCACCTTAAATAGAACATAATAGTTGTATTGTATAGATTCATATGGCGAAATGCGGACGAATGATGTCACATGCATCATGCCGATACACTTGCACATTCAAAGTCGTTGTAAAATCAGTCTAGCGTCAGAATATAAAGACCGCGCGTGAAAATCACTTTTAAGAGCTGAAGAAAATATAACAACGCTGCGATAACAATCAGTGTCGATTCTGAAAGTATCATTTTCGACTTCATACATCTTGTGATTAAGTCAAGCTGTAAATCCAGTTTTGGAAGTGTCTGTGCATGTAAAGTCATTGTACAGCATGTGCTGTTTCATTTTTTAATTAAAATGTATGAATTAAAATTTTTAGAACGTGTCTTTTAACCCTTTTGGTAAAAATATTGTTCAATTAAAATTGTAACCCCTTGCACTAAGATCTACTAAATATGAATGTTATTAATTTCTTCTAAATCGAAATAAAATTTAATTCTTCTGTTACCAAAGCAATGGAAACGAAAGTAAATAAAGACAATACAAGAGACAAAAATTGTCTGGTCCTGCTAGGGAAATTATTAAGGGCGAATAAGTGCTAATTAACACAACGAGAAAGCAATCATAGTGCAAGGGGTTAAGGAGTGTTTAGTTACCCCTTTGTAAAAATGAATTGTTTCTAATTGACTGATAATTTTACTTTGTTATGAAAGAAAACAGTGTATATTTAGTTTTTATAGTTTGTGGGAAACTCGACACTAATAATAAGTGCGGCCATAAATTAGTTCAGAATGAATGAGGAAGAGATTAATCTAGTTTTTACTAATATAGACTTTACGAATTTTCGGATTACAAATTGTGATTGTGCCTCCCGCACTATTTCTCATCATCTTGGAAATTAACTAACAGTGAGTAATATGTGCCACTTTATAAGGATGACTAGAGTGAACTTCAGACTTTTCGTTATTTTTATTATGATCCACGTAAAATCTGTATAATTGCTATTGAAATTCATGCAGTCAGAAATTTCTATTTCGCATTTCTCAATAAAATTTTAAAGAGTGTAATAATTTTTAATATTTTCAGTTGGTAAATTGTGAGTTTCTTCTTTCATAAGTCATTTCTCTTCGTATCATATCTACCGATTCGATGTTACTATTTTCGCACTTCTTTAGTTCCGGGAACTGTCGATAATTAATTATTGCATAGTGCAGATCCGTAGCAGGATTTCAATACCAATTCAAAAATGCGTGAAAGTTACAATTGCAATAATAGAGATACGTTTTCACGGAAAAGTAATGTCAAAACACTATTAAACAACTAAACGTTACTCGAGCCTATTGTTAGTATGAATTGGGCCGTGCTCGAGCGGTTTATACATCTATCGCTACTCATAGGGGAATAAACTGCGAGGTTCATGGCCCGCAGCAAACAGATTCATGCGCCAAATGTGACTCACAAATTCCTGAATCGAAGCTGTCGCGTTAGTGACCCACATAATGGTCAGTTGCACCGAAATTTTGTACTAATTGCAAGCGCAAGTTTCTAATTTAAAAATGTAGGATAAAAACGTGTCAAAATTATAGGATTATATACTGTTTATCTCGAAATTAAACGCGTGTGTAGCGGCACCTCTAGATTCTCCAGTCTTTCTAATCCTTTCAATACTGTAGCATTACTGATTGGCCAATTCTGAGCAGGGTCTCTTGTTTAGGCATCAAGAACCGCAAAATTTGTGATCTCAAAGATTCCGCAAAACAATTAACAAATGCGATTTACACAAATTGTTGTCATAAAATTGCTACACAAACTTGCAATGATAGGCAGATTGGAATTAACTATAGAATTAATGATCGGACGGTACAGAAAGGAATAAAACAATTAAGGGAACACGTACATAGCTTACAGAAATGATACGTTGTATAATTTGAAATTCGTATAAGGGAAAAATCTAATTAAACATCTAGTAAAAGAATGTGGCGGACGCTGGTATTGCGAGGCGTTTTTACATTTTCGCTTGGAGAACCATACTATTTTCTATCGAAAAATATGTACATCAACTTTACCATGAGCCCCTAAACTTAAACCCGATCGAGATATTAGGGATTAGTGTAGAAAAATCGTACTAAATTTCGAAAAGTTTTTTAGTGAACTCTGATATTCTAGTAAAGTATACACAGAATGATATTCACGCCGATCCTAATGTTTGATCAATTAGCTTTCTCTGCTCTACAGAGTAATATTAACCCTTATCAGTTCAAGAATTTTATAGAACCCTAGCTCAAGTTTGGCAGCATTACCGCTGGTTGAAGTGACAAGGGCTAACATTAGTAATACCAAACGAATTAACAGGACTATTTTCTGATTCTATCTTTTACAGTTACCGAAATTATCGAAATCTTTCAATGAGAAACTTTTTGATAAACTTCTTTGTCCGGACATATATTATAAAAGAAATCGTACAAAGCTTGAATAAATCCACTGTTGTCATTGTTACGATGAAATAATGCACAGTACTCGAGTTTAGATACGAAATATTTGTAATTTATTGGTCGAAAAATTGGTACCATGTTATTTAATATACAATATGTATTACTCTTAGGTTTAATACGTGAAACACGATGCTTACAAAATATTCACGGTATTCACTTCTATAATTACAAAGTGGTCTTAAATTGATTATGCCCGTATATTTATCTTTTATTACTGTATTTAATTCGTTATACCATCGAGAAGACTTATATTATTTGTAACATATATGTATTTGTAGAATAGATTAAAAACATTTGCGCGTAAACTAATGTATTCTTTTTTGTTTGTGCAGAAATGCTTGAAAATAATCGGAATATCTACTTCTTGAAAGTAGATACTATAAACCGCTAAGGGTAGCTTTTTCCGAAACTTCGATGAAATATGTGCCAATATTATATAAGTGAATATTATTAGTTTGTTAATGACATGTGGGCATTCAAGAAAAATGTAAAATAGAGAAAACTCACAATATTTTCAGGAAGCTTGTGTCCGGGGAGATATTTTACGTTTTCATGCATCGTATTTATAATGTCAGTCAATTTTTGGCTATTTACTATCTCTTCGTAGACATACATTGTCACACGTGTTTCGAATTTGTTGTTATATTTCACAACATTGGCGCCCACGATTTTTGCAATGGCTGAACCCCTAATGATAATATAAAAGTTAATGTGTATGCTATAACCGCCGCTTTTAAACATTCGTAATCATGAAGCTGATCTTCTTGATTGCATTTTTCTTGCAAATTACATTATTTGAATTCAAATATAAAGTATGACATTACTATCTTGTTAAAACTTGCAAGTACTATAATAATGAATGTGTTACACAATTCAAAATAATTTAATGATATATATATGTATATCTCACTTATATAAGATAAGTGTTTAAATTTTATTTTATGCATCTTCATTTAATAAAAATATAAATTGGTAATTAGAGTCATAGTTCATTATTACAGAGGCAATATAATAGGGTTGAAGTTTTAAGATTTAAAAAATGTCAGTCACAGTAATATAAAACTTGTTAATTAAGTCAAATGGAAAACAGTTTCATATCAAATTTAATAAGATTTTTAATGGAAAATTCATTGTTATAGTACTTCTCACATATTAAGATACATTTCAAATTTTCCTGATCATCGTCGAAAACTGTGTCTAATGAATTTGGAGAAGTATTTGAATTATTATGATATTTCGAAGAAAATGTATATATATATATATACCAATTGCCACTTCCAACAATGCATATTCTTTTCTTCGCTGGAGCAGCCATTTTTGCAGAATTGATAATATCACAGAATTAATGATCACGAAATCGTAAGGAGGTAAAGCACTTAACGTAGTCCAATGTTACAATCCGCTTATTTTCGGGACGCCGATGTACGATTGACTGACTGACCGATTAACTTACAAACCAACTTCAGCCTTCTTTGACCTTAGCGGCGATCACAAATTATTTTCTAACGGCTGGCGTATGCTGCTGTGGACCAAGGCCAACATGAACGCAATCGCAAACTGTGGCCAGGTAGAATGTTAAAATTAGCGATAGTTTGATAATACATTTGACATATTGTAAAGTTTTCAATGCAATACGTCAACCTTGAATTAAAAAATTATACCATATTCAAATAATTCAACCGATCATTGTAACTTTTTTGATACCGCCGTTGAACAACAAATTAGCGAATCTAGAAGCGATAGTAAATAAAGATGTACACAATACATTCAAGAAACGAATTTATTTAAAATCTTTTACAAATGTATAAAATTAAGAAATAGTTACAAATAGGTCTGTACAAATGCCTTTGAATTAATATAAATAGATGATATCAATTTTTTAGCGTTAGCGTTTTCTAACGATAGTTGTTATGTAATTTTACATTGCAATTGAAGTTAAATATATTTCTAATAACATATAATTCTTAGAGATCTTAGTGACCATAAAAAATAAATAAACCAATTACATTGTATTTATGTAGATACTTTTAAAGTATCAAGAACGTAATGAAAATATGAAAACTGATAACTTTATCAATAACATAGTTTTTCGAGACTAAAAATACTATTATATTGTACTTATGATTATAGTAATTGTTATCTCTGCATTGTATCAAATTGGTATGAATATTTCGTATGTTAAACATCTACCACACCTCAAAAATAATCTATAAATTTGTAACAATTTTTTAGACATTAATACGCGAACATCATCCCTCTTCCGTGTCCACCAATATAATCTTCACAGATGGCATCTCGGTGCAGGTAGTTGCAGCATTGGTGCATTAACGTCATCGTCCCTAAATACGAAGCGAATACAATTAAAAATAGACATCTGTTAATCGCAATAAACAATACAGCCGAACATCATGTATTGTTACATGTATACGTTACTACGTTACTTTCTCTACGTATAGAGAAATGTGTTATCTAATTGTAACAATACAAAACACAGGAAGATGTTCTGGCCGTATCATCTAGATTTTTTACACAAATATTAATTCTGGTTTTGGAATAAGGGCAAATATGACTCTAAACTAAACAAAAGTAAAATAATAAATAACAATCATATATTTAACTCTCATATTACATTGTTTATGATAACTTCGATTGCATAATGTAACAGTTTACAATAATCTACAATTTAACAGGTGGCTAAACAATTTATATTCTTGGTACATAAAACCTACATTACCAACAAAAGTCGCTGATACATGTTTGTCATAAAATCTTTATATTTTATATAACATGTCTGATAAAATTCTCATTAAAATATATAGTAGCGCATACTGTGCTTTCATAAATTATCTAACATTTCATTATACTAACATGTACAGTAGTGTTCTAAACGTAATTTATTAGTTTAAAGAAACTAATGATGCTGTAAGGGTGTTTTGAAAATATTCTTATGTGCATTATATGATACATAATTCAAATCATAAAATGGATGATAAAATGAAGGGTTAAAAGCAAAGAAATTAATGAATAACAATTTAACTATTAATAGAAAAATTTTCAAAAATTAATAATTAAAACATCATAAGATAATATTAATTACCATGGTCCTTCTTTTTCTTCTTTTTCCGATTCCATAATATTATTTTTAATAATTTGTCTATTAAACTACGCAAAAAAATTACATTTCTTATAATACAATCACCTGAATATGATGCACATGTAATTTTTTAGCCATTTAATGAAAAGAATATGTATGCATCTGTAGAGTATTTGAAAAAAAGCTGCTCCATATTCAAACATTTTAAGTTTGTAAAATTCCATACACCCCATAAAGCATAAGAGTAATAGACATGCATGCAAAATAAGGCACCTAATTTTACCATTTACAACACTTACTTTATTTGTATCAGTAAAATGAGCGATTATTAGATAGTACATATCATATTAGAGCATATCTTCCCAGATCATTGTGTTTTGAAATATAGGTACTCTTTTTTCAAATCTAGATCTATTAGCGACATTAAAAGCCGTTTTCATATTATGTTTTTTTTTGTCACCATATTCATTATGGACGTATATGAAATACTTTACTGATAAAAATAACACAAGTTTTATCTTTTACATAATAAATGCAATAACCGAGTTCTTCAGAAAAATATATACCTACTTCTCTTGTACATAGCACAGTGACTATTTTTTTACACATATGTACACGTTTTTACACGTTTTTACATATCATACATATCAATTTTAATTATTTGGAATTTTTGAGTACAGTACTATCCAACTTTTTCAATGTTTTGAAGGAAAACCAGCAGCATTAGCATAGCTAGGACCATGGTTTAAAGAAGTGTTGCATCGTCAACCGGAGATTTTTAAATTTCTTACGAAAACACTAAATTCTCTAACAAATTGCAAACGTAAGAGCTATACCTGGCACGTGTATCGCAATTACAATAAATTAATTTTAATATGTATTACATATTTACATAACATTCTCTTGTTGATATGCTGAATTTGTAAATTATGGCACAAAAATATTTGTAATCTAATTCGAAAATTAAATTGTATAGTACATCAAATAAAATAACTATTAGCCTATATCATATTCAGATAAGGGTCAGATATTTTAACTAATCCACCCTTAGTTTAGTGGAGACAATTAAGCTTACATGTGTTCCGGATGGTTGCGTATGCATTCAATTAGTTCCTGTGGTTTAATCTCACCAATACAAATCCGATGTACAGATGTGAAAAGAGGGAACCTGTTTTCCATATTTTTCGCTTTCAGCATATAATTTACTTCTTCAGCAGTAAAGGGACCTTGTAATTTCTGTCCATTCAACATTTCCTGTTCCAATACAGCAATTGTCTGTAAACAAATAAATGTTGAATGTGGCATTTGTTTTTTACAATTAGAGAAGGGTACAGTAAACATGTTTTCTAGTATTATTGATCTAACCTTGCCAGTTTTAACAAATGCCTCTGAAACTTTACGATTACGCCCACCATAGCATGTTGTAATAAGATCTGCTACACCACAACTTTCAAAAAATGTAGATAGTTTTCCACCAGGGAAAAATACATCTACGAATTTAATCATTTCCATAAGTCCCAATCTAATGACAGCAGCTTTTGTATTATCTCCTAATCCTAGACCATCAACAAAACCAGCACCACAGGCAACTATATTCTGTAAAAAATTAGATGTAAGGAAGTATTAGTAGTTAATATCTCAACATTATTTGTTTTATAAGAAATTTGTTAAGTGATTTACTCTCTTTAATTAATTTACCAATTAACATAAAACGTTTTATTTACTATGCATAGAGAAAGATATTTAAAGATAATATGTATTTTGAGTAGTTTCGAAAAGACATGTATTTTTAAAAGTGTTTTTTTATATGTTACACAGATTAAGATCATAGTATTTAATAGTATATCATTTTTAAAGTATATATCTTCACGTTCATTATACATATATAAATGTATATTATTATTTATATATATCATTTAAGGTATTCGGAGAAAGTAGAAACTTTTTCTTCATTACTTTATTAAAATTATTAGAAATTTTATTGAGAATATTAAAAAGTATAATAAAATAATATAATGCATAATTACCTTTAATGCACCACAGCATTCAACTGAATCAACATCCTCAACAACCACAACTCGGAAGTACGATGTTTGTATTAAATCTCTTAATGTTGGCGCTATATTTGGGTCTTTGCAACCTGAAAATAAAATGTAATAAATAATAATGTATTTCAAAATACATTTAATTAAGAGATTTACTTTGATTGAATAGTTTCAATAAAGATAATTAAAATTAGTCGGCAAATAAATTACACATTATCTATAAAAATACTAATAAGTAAATAATTTTGTTTGAATGCTACTGTATTAAACACTGATTGATAACTCAGAAGACTCTGGGCAAAAGCTTTTGCCGATAAAAAACGGATGGTAGCACGTATACATAATTCGCTTCTTATACAACACTCCATGTTTATCCCATCAAGAGTAATTTAGAGTAGAAACTAATGGGACAGTATAACTTATTTATTGTATCACAATTATAATTAAAGTAATATTTATTAATAACTATTTTAATCATGAGGTAACTGACACTTCTAAATAGAATTTTAATTCAATATTTTTGTCATTGTTATGTTGAAATCTAAACAATGTTTTTAATAATATAATGAAATACAAAAATAAATATAAAGTATAAATAAAAATATGTAGACGAGATTTAAATAAACGGGCAAATAAAAATATAAAAAAGGACGTAAACTTATATTCCTCATGCGAATAGATATAGTCTCTTCCTGATGTAATACTATACATTGATCATAGAACTGTATTTTAATACACAAATATATATATATTCCTGCCATTTCCTTTATCAACCCAAACATAAATAGTTGTAGTTCGGGGAGACTTGAATATAGGCTGCAAGCATTGAATTTTATAAATAGATTATACATTACCTATAGTTGTCTCACAAAACATCTCTTCAGCTACTTCAGAAGCCAAGTTTGCTCCCATTAAAACTGCCATTGGAATGTTCAGTTCTCTTGCAATTATATGGGAAATAAGTTCAATTCCACCACCCTCTTTTTTATCAAAGCCCTACAGAAATTTTATAGATATAGAAAACAGTTGGAATAATTACTTTGGGTAACTATTATAATACTAAAAATAGTAATACTTTAGTGAGAGCATATAAGTTTGAATACTTTGAAATAATGTAGAAATCATTTTATTTATTTTGAAATCTTATCTATTTAGTAAAAGCAAAAACTCGTTTGTTCCAGTGACTCATAATGGGTAGATATGGACAATAGATTCTACCTAGCTGCATCGGAAATTATTTATGACTCGACCTAATATATATTTATTTATGAATGACTTCAAAAAGAGCTATTCATTCAATCATATAAGCATTCCATTGATACAATATATGTTATCATTTTATCATTACCTTTTATGATAGTTCTAACATACTTTGTGGAAAAAATAAATATGTTTAATTGTTAATCTTCAATTATACTAATAGCTTTAATTTGTACCTTTATCAAAGAGAGACCAACTGCTGTTGGCTTTATATTCCCTAATAGCGTTTTACATATTCTTTGAATAAATTGATGTGGGATTACAAAGATGAGAATATCAGCATCTTTTGCAGCTTCTACTAGATCTGGAACAGCCACCTAGAACATAACAAATTAATTTTAATACCAAAAATTTCATCAAAAAATTCAGTTGTTTCTATATAATATAAAATAAAATAATATTCAAGAATTGAAAGAAGCATCCAATTTCAAATTAATGTACCTTAAATGTCTTTCCCTATTTGAGCATAAGTGAATAAAAAGTAAACACGTGAAATTTATGAGTAACTAAAGATATTTCATGGTAAATTAAATAAATTTATATACATAAATGTGAAACAATATTACAAAATATTGTTTATAATATCTCAACATAAATTCAATTTGCTTTAATGTAATTTTAAAATGAAAAAGCCATTTTTGTGTAATGTCTCAGTATACAAGTGTCATTCTTCAGATGTCTAAGTTAACAATGTTATTATATTTTATTCCTTAACTATACACACTTTAATCTTCCTAATTTAAGTAACAATACTTTGAAATCAAACTTAATATTCTGCATATTATGTTAATGTTTTACCCACTACTTTAACAGAGGTGTAACCATATAATACTTTGAAGTTTGTAAGCTTATCAGTGTTTCCATACAAGGTGCCTAAAATACACTGATGGTTATAATAACTGCTCACAACATTCCTATATTTCAAGTCTGAAGTAATAATAATAATCTACTCTTGAAATATAGACTGAGCAGCGTTTCTTCAGATTTGTGTCAAGTCCTCGAGATAAAAATAGTCTCTATGTTTCACAAAATTTTCAAAGCTGGTAAAATTGAATATTTCAGATAGAACTAAAATCTTTTAAAGCATTACTTAATTCATTACTTTTTCAAGATGTTGTCTCTTAAAGTAAAAGCATCATAAATACATGAGTAAAACACAATAAACTGAATCAAGACGTATGTGACACTATATACACCACATTATCTGTTTGCTCTACTTGTTAAAATTATATCTACACCCGATTCATTAGTCGTTTTGTAGTATTTTACAAAATTGTTAGTGAAAAAACAGTCTAATACAGAAACAGGATAAGACAACTCATACCAAAATGTATACGAAAGAAGTTTAGCGAGAATGAAGAATATCTAAATTTTAAGTAAACACTTCTATATCAATTCGCATTTACTAATAGTAATAGGATTGCAAAGGATTGCATGTATCTTCTAGTTATATAAGTTTGTTACGTTATCCTCATCATATTGCTTACTTTTATTGTATAAAGAATTTATTGTCTGAGATTATGTATTAAGCTTTTTTTATTAAATTTGATAAATGCTTCTATCAATCATCAAACAAAAAACATTATTTATATAATGCAATAACATCTTTTATCACTTGCGAAAGATTAGATTACAAAGATAATTTAAACAATTTTTTATTTCAAGAGATTAAAGTACAGGTATTTGAATATAATTTTTCATGCATTAAAAATTTTTAATAGCGTAAATAACTTTCCTTTTTGCAAGTAGTATATAATCATCATGAATAATATATAGCCATTTCTCATTTGCCAATGATAATAATTATCTTCTAGAAACCTTTGAAAGAGGATGATAGCTGTAAGCTCAGATTAAGATGAACAAGGACATATGGGGGAAATAAATGTGTAATTTATTCATTTTGTAAGGGATAAGATTTTAAAGTGGATGCCAAGGTAATTGTTCACTCAAAGTCAGTTCTCTGATTGCGGGGGACACTGTGAGTTGCATAACAGACTATTTTCACTCCTGAGATATGTTTCTTCTTTCCTGCCAAATTATATTAAAGACAAAAGATTCTTGAATTAGCTCAAAGACTCTACAATAACATTTCTCTCACATGTCTTTCGAATTCTTCTTATGTATTGTAATATTGTTTAAAAATTCTAAATTATATATAAAACTGTTGCTTCATTGTTTAGTTACAATACCCTTTATTTTTCTTTAGAATGTTAAGATTTTAATCGAGAGAAATACTTTGCTTATTATTTTAGATAAGCATTATTCTAGCTTGTAGATTTTTATATCTTGGTAAAATATATAAGAGGTACCATGTAAATAAATGGGAAGACTCTAATATTCTAAATTAAACACAAATAATTAAAAATCTACTCAAGACAAGGTAGAAATTGTTTAAACTTCTACTTCTATTTAAATATAAATACTTGTTGATAAATACATATATCTTTTACTACATAATTACTTGACACATTTTGTTAATATTATTTTAATAACAATACTATTACTCTATATTTAATCATGAGCAATGTATCAAAAATTATGTATGTATGATATGTATACATTATTAGAAACGAATTCTTATCAACATCATTAGAATTTGTTTAAATTGTTAGTACTTAAATAAACTTTTTGTATTGCAAATTTAAATATCGCAATTGAAGGCTATAAAGATACGCGGTAGATATAAAGCATCTAGAGTCTTGAGTTACGAATCAATATAACCTCAGCCGCTTTGGTCGCGGTCAAGGTTCCGTTGCGCGAAAGTCATTGGTATTGAAAATTCGGTAATTATGTATAAAAATACGTGTGGCATACATATTTATCTGAGTTAAATCAGAATGAAATCGAGAAATCATTTTATTTTACTCGAAGCAAAACGCAATAAATTATTTAACAAATTATGCAAAAATTATTTTGCTGTATTATTCCAGAATAGCTATAATTAAATTATAGCTCTTAATTACGAAACTAAACAAGCAGGCAAAATATACATATGTATAAGTGCACGCATACGCAGATAAGCTATACTTAAATATATATTTCTTATCTCACAAGTCACGAGGGTTACGTAAACGCGAATTAAGCTTGCGGAAGAATGTCTACAGTTTACGGTAGCTATTCAACGCAAAGGACACACCTAAGTATTACGAAATATCTGTTTTGCCTATTCCATAAAAAACAGGTTGTACATATATTAGATTGGAATATAAATAAATAATCAAACTTATCGGGAAAATGTATCAAAACCGTTGTATTAACTCAATTACAACAAATCTAACTATACCTACTTGTAAACAATTTATGTACTACTTTCTAGCCTTTACTTGTAGTTTGACAGGCCATACTTGAAGTTAACAACACGATGTCAACTTTATTTAATATAAAAAGATGACATTATTTGTACATGTGTTTACTCGAAATTGATAAAGTGTATGTCTCATAACTGTTTCAATTTTTACAATAAAAATATATAAATTCCGATAATATCATACTTCCAAATAAAGCATATAAGAAATACATTAATCTTTGCACATTATTAAACTGTAGTTACTGAATTAACGAAAAAAATGAAGTAAATATTTTATTAAAAAAATCTCACAATAAATTACTTACCACATTGGGTGGAAGTTGATGGCCTGGAAGATATTTTACATTTTCGTGTGTCTCATTGATAATTTCGGTTAATTTCCTTCCATTGATAATTTCTTCATACACGTACATCGTAACACAATCATCAAAAATGCTTTGTGTACTAGCATTTACTCCAACTATCTTCGCGATAGCCGAACCCCTGAAAAGCATATCGGAAGAAATGAAAATTCATGCATTATAAAATTAATGATTTCATTGAAAAAGCTAACAAAACTATTTTATTTATACAAATTTGGAGTTTACACAAATCTGCATGCAACTAAAAAAATGTTTCATTGAAAACTTATGCTCTCTAAGCTTCATCAAGTAATTTAATTATACAACATGTGATTTTCATCGATTCTTTACAAGTGAAAATCTGAGTATTTAAAATAATAACATTCGTTGAAACAATTTGAGATGTGCATCATAAATTTATTTTTCATAGTGTGATTTTCCATGCAATATGCTGTTATCATTATTTTTGTAATTCCTAACGCATGTTTCTATAAATATCATAAAAGTACTGCGATAGATTCTGAGTACGGTAAAAATCAGTGACACTTGTTCTAGAAGACAACTCTTTGAAAAAGAAAAATACGAGCACCAAATACGAAAGTATATATGTATTTTGTAAAAATAATGAATAGGAGACAATTTTACGTCCGTGACATTTCAGGCGCCTTGTACAGACAGCACGTGTAAATAAATCGCAGTATTGGCTACAACAAGATTTGCTAAATCGACATTAGAGATGTTTTCGGTTATGGAAAATAGAAGTCTTAATATTTGCGGCAGCGTACCAGTTTCCAGATCCAATAATACAAACACGTTGTTTGGCTGCCATGGTTTGCTTGCTCCAAATATCGGAGACACACGTTTATACAATGTAAAGAATCGAGGAGTGCTAAGCACGAGCTGTGCAACTCTGAAGCAAAGGGACGACTGGAACGGCTCCGCACATGAGAAGACTTGCGCTATTTTTCGTGGAAGTGGCAGCGCACATATACATACCAACGATCGTGTTGATATTAACGAACGTTGATAACTGAGACATTATCGGCATCAGCTTCTTCACAATATAAATACACTCTGATAAAAGTCGTCGCATTCCAATTGTGTTGTTTTATATAAATTTGAAAGTAATAATTCTTTTAAACAAAACACCAAGAGCTTAATTATTTTAAACGTATATTGCATATTGTTAACAAGACATTATTGTATGTACATATCTACCTTGTTGTATTGTTAAACGTATTTATAATAAGAGAAAGCGATATCAATAAGGTAGCATAAGTTAATAAATATCACATTTGCATATTGCTGATCTTTCATAACTGAAAATCAATTGTAATTCTATTCTGCGTTACTTTTATAATTTACGTGCTATCGTTAAAGGCTGTTACAAAAAAGTGCGAAACGATATTAAATAACTCACGCGCGTATTATCTTCTTTTTACGGTAACGCACTTGATTCTGTAGCTGTTAAAGTAGCAATGAAAATTAAGAATAATATGTTGCAAACATTTGCTCATGTGTATACTATATAAATTGTAAAGGATCATATAGTTATCGATAAATATGGAGATTTATTAAATTTTGTTAACTTTTTTTTACACTTAAGCTTCAAGAAACACTTAAAGTGAAAATATATATAATACAGAAAAATACTTTTATCGAAATCTCACTAATAGTATATAAAACTATTTTAAATGTATCTAATCCGAACGTATACACATTATCTGTCTATTATTATCTACTATTTGCTAGTAGTGAAACTTTATGAGGGAAACTGTTTACACAGTGTTTCACCTTCAAATTGATAACAAGATAGTTTATCAGATATATATCTGATGAAAAAAATTCATTAATAAAATGAGACTATGAATTTTTCAATGGTTCAAGCATAATGGCGCAATTATTAATTACTTTGAATTGTTATTATTTTTATTTGATGTTAATGAAAACAACCACCTTTAAATTAATTTCAACAGATAGTATAAGTAGTTATGTTTGATATCATGATTATGAAAATTAATGATAAGAAATTGATTTCTTTTGTCAAAAGAAATCTACTAATTAAATGATATTCACCTTATATTATTTTAAACAAATGATAACTTGTTTGAATAATTCGTACACATTAATTTTTATTATTGTTTATTCAGCATATAACACGCACAAGTAGAGGTGTATTACGGTTTTAGCTACAATTGTTTAATTTCTCATTACTCTTGTATTACATGAGCAATAATCGGCGAGATATAACATGTTTAGTACATATAGCAATTAAATACCCTTGCCTACATATAATATTTATTTACTTCCATTATATGTTTCAGATCTAATTACAATTTTTATTTCTTCATATTCTTGAATTTTCTAAGTAAATACACATCAGAGGAAGTGTGATAATTGTAGCATTAAAAATTAAGTTTAGTCACAATGGTATTTTTGAATAGAATACTGGATGTCATTTAACATACAACTGTAATTTGGGAAAATAATTTCATCATTTTTGGAATCGTAATCAAAATTTTTAATGTCTATACTATTTCCTCTATAGTTGACAATAGCAACAAAAATATTAAAATATAATAATTGCTATTACATATCACAAAATAACATTACTAAGAATGCGTTCTGTAAATGAAATTTTTTCATGGTTTAAACTCGTTTTAGTCTTCTGTAGTAGATTGCGCAGCGTCCAAAATAATTTCAAACGAAAACGGTTGGAAGCCGTAACCTTGACCAGCATAAAATTTGCTTTGGAATTCGACCCTGCAAAAATAATATATGAAGAAATTAGTTTAACACGAGTAAATTGGAATATATCAATTTTAAATACATACATTCGTTTGTTAATTCAATTTTCTTAAAATAACGATTTTTTAAATATAATTTATAATATATACAATATCATCATACCAATGAAGTCGGAGTGTGTGTAGGAAGGCTGACAACCCCTCCATAAGTACTAGAATACCAATGGTTAAAATAGCCCAAAATGCAAACACAGCCCATAAGAGAATACCACCTAACCAACCCTCTTGTTGTAATCCATTTCTCATGACCATGTTCCACAATACTTCTGATAATTCTAATGAAATAAATTTAGAAAATACGCATTAAAAATTTGTGTATTATAGATCTATTAGGTATAATAGAACATTTATTTCGTAGCTTACGAGCATGAGCGAGTGATAAAGCCCACAAACGCAAATATGACGCAGTGTGAGAAACACTGCCGAGAACATATTCAATAGTGTGAATTCCTTGGTGAATAAACAATTCACTCATGTCCTCTTCTTCTTCATGTCCCCCTTGAACAACACCGCTATTTGGTTGGATGGAATCAACTCCACCTTCTACATCACCATTTTCAGTGCCATGATTATTTAACTAAAAAAAAACACCAAGAAAGTTAGTTTTCATTACGTAATAATTATATTATCCAGTATAAAATATGTATGAACTGAAAAAATATACAACCTAATCAAAAAGTTGCCGATTAGCAAATATTTTACATAAATTTCTGTTACCTGGACATGTTGCTTCTTTTTGTTGTACATTAGCATAAAAGGCCTTCCAAGTAACATCCATGGGATGCAAAGAACAGCCAGAACTACAAGAAGTTTTTGGAATCCTTCTTGACCAGCGTACATCCATGGACTACATCCTTCAGGTGCAGTACCACCGCTAAACAATACCATGTTAATAAACGTAATTAATACGGATGGTGCGCAGAAAGGTCCATGTATCGGGTCTGTACCTGTAATAATGAAAAAGTATAATATATATAAATGATACAGACGATATTATATTATGTATTTTCATCAGACTCAAGGAAATACTCACCATCGCTATCGGGACCATACTTTATCCATTTGATAAACATAAGAAGCACCATATACAAGAAAAGAAATACTAAAAATATAATTTGTGGAATGAATTCACAAGTTATGTTAAGTTTTCTTTTAAAGTACATATGGTTCCATAATCCAACAACTACACCGAACAACATGTGTATGACGCCAAAAATGATTGATATTTTCATTTTGTAGGAGTTCAAAAAGATGATCTTGTTTTCCGCCAATTGCCATACAGGATCCATTCCTATCGGGTATGGGATTTGAAGATATTCGTTTTTGTCACTAGGATTTAATTGTAAATCCTTATTTGAATGTATTGTACTCTCATTGTAGTTAATTTTCCAATATGACCCAAAGATGTTCAATGATTTGGAAAACACGTCGTTGTATATCAATCCAGTGTACATTGAAAATAATCCCATAAGGAAGACAATATATCGACCACCGAAGAAGATCTTCCAGATTTCATTGTCTGTTTTCTTTGCAGCGAGTCCTTTTTCGTTTAGAATCATCCATCCACCAAAAAGGAACATGATCAGTCCGTGACCAGTATCACCAAACATTACAGCAAATAAAAATGGGAATGTTATTATGGTGTAAGGAGCTGGATTCATCTCCCTATAAGAGGCAACACCGTATGCATCTATCAATGCCTGAAATCCTTTTGTAAACTTATTCGTTCGATTATACGTTGGAGGATCCTCGAATGTTTCCATACGATTCAAGATTGGTGGCACAGAACTACCGCTGCGTTCCTGAAACAGAAAAGCAAGAAACACAATTTATGATATAAATAGTACATTACAAGTTGATATTGATTACAAAAAGAATGGTCCCATTTAGGGAGGTACTCACGGTTCCACGACGCAACGCAAGTTGAATCGTCTCGATATCCAACACCGGAACCCAGCATTCGGCAATTAAACATTTTTGTGTCACGTCCAAGTTGAATAAATTTAGGGTATGATAAATCGCCTTGATCTTGCGAACTTTGACAAACCAGTTTTTGATATTTTTTGCAGCAGCGACCAAGACTCGATGACGATGATCTTGAGTTTGGCCAAGAACCTGTACATCGTATAATAAGCTACTAAGAAATTGTAGAAGATGATAATCGAGCGCAGCGCATATTCAACAAGGACCATGTGTATGTAATTTTACGAAATAATTCAGACAAAAAAAGTGACTGACTGTATTTAAATCTTCGATTCGGGTCATAACACCCATTGACATTTCACGGCGATCAGCTGGCGCTTCAGGGCATGGGTACAAAGTAGCTCTAAATCCTTCACAGATCTTTTTAACACGGGTCTTAAGCTGATCTCCTTGGAAGAATATGATAAATACGGACTTGAAAACTTGGTCCCCCTAAAAAGGATACAGTGAAAAACATTGATGAAGCATTCTTGGTGGAAACGATCCGCTCTATGCAATTGCCCATTTCTGCTTACTGTCGAAGGATCTTCGAGAGGCGTTTCAATCTCAGCTTGACGAAGGAATACATTACCACGACAGGCACGCCACAGCATACGTTCAAATGCAGGGATCCGTTCCCTTAGAATCACTCCTGCCACGAAACTATTTTAAAGAATAATTTTAGTAAGTCACCTGATTTTTGAGTAAACGAAGCAAAAATTATATGGCTAGTACTATGGTTAATTTACTATACGATAATGTGACTAAGTCTAATGCACACATACACGCAAACACACGTACATACATACAAGCACACACTCTACATTCGTCAGAAGTATAAACTTAATATAATAGAGAAATTGTTCCCACGTGTTGTTTACCAAGAAAACTGCTGTATTGAAAGTTCTATGTCAATACCGTTTATATTATACATATTATTTTCAACCTGTATCGTGTAGCATTTCAACGCATTATTGGCGGTTTAACCGTAAATATCTTTTACATTTGCATGTTATTACTGAAAAATGATGATTAGGTAGCCATGGTCCTTTATAATGTCCTGATAAAAACACGTGTTATTATTAATTACAATCTTGAAATACACTGGAATTCTGGGTAAAGGTATAATATACAGAGCAGTCGAATGTCTTACTTTATATTAGAATAACGTGTAGAATGCAGTTCGAAAAATCGTTTGTCAAACAAAAGCGGTTCATTAATTTTTGGAAAGACTTTTTGTTACGTTGCGTATATTGTATATCGTATATAAACAAATATAGTTATAAATTAGTGCTATTGAAAATAGATAAAAAGTGTTTAGGAATAGAGTCAGAACTGGCATGATCAATATATACATTGATATTGCGGCTCTTGGATAGTTCACTGTAGTATTAATTTAGATTCGCTGTGTTACGGAGTGTTAGAGGAACAATATGTTAAGTATTGAATAGTTTAATACCGGTTTTGTCATTCCTAAATCATACTTCTACAATTACTGGCTATCAACAGGAAGAAAATGCATTCAAACGATGAGTTCAGATAAATAGGGCTACAAAGAGGGGGGAGAGTTATACAATACCGACCAAAGCTTTCCCTAGATTTTGTTGTTAGTTTACCGTATTTTCTGTACATAAATAAATTAATACTGTTGTTTCACTATTCCTCTTACTTTAATTTTACGTTCTCGAACGTCTACGTTGATATTTGGTGCACAAAAACTTATATTTCAATATAGGTCTCCTATGTTTTAGCAGATAAATGATGTTGTCCTATTTAACTTTCGAATTTTCTTTGTAGATTACTCAGAAGTGAATTCTATCACGCTTTTGCATCAACCATTCAATTATCCTTCAATACCGACCAAACTTTTTCTCATAAATTCTAAAAAAACATTTTATTCAGAAGAAAACGTCTCAAGAAAGGAGTTATAAACATGTCATCTGCAAAAATTCATTCGACGAAAATTGGGTGTAGTGTGTCAAAAGTGCGAATTGTGCACATGCCAAATGCACGGATCAAGGTAACAACGTTTAGACTGCGAATTTTTATGCGAAACAAAATAACGAATAATGCAAAACAGTATTTTGAAATTCTTTAAATGTTGTTAATGTTTTATATTTAATGTACTCATTCTTGTCATAAATGCACAAAGATCCGCAGTCCCATAATAACCGTTTCTTTTATTCTGGAATTCATACCTCTCTCTAGGATACTATTAATAAATTCGATCCAGAAATACAATAATCATGCGGTTGGTCGGTACTGGACAACAATCCCTCATTTTTCGATTTACAGAGGAAGAATTTAAGATGATCGGCACTGCACGACTCTCCCCTATACACTTATTTCATAGTTACGGACGTACGAACAAGAGTAAAAGGTGTACAGTGTACTGCAACAGCGTTTATAGATTTTTAGATTCGATGTTCATATTTTCCGCGATCTTTGTCAGTAATAGGATTAGTAAAGGAAAACATTCATAAATTCAGCAAAGCAAGGTCTGTATGAAACATTCAAAGTCGTTTTGTGGATAACTATTAGAGATACGTGTAAACGTATATCGATAGATTTCAGAATTATATAAATCTATTGGATAGGTTGCAAAAGTATAGTGTGTTTGCGCTGAAGAAAATTATTACGTAACAGTTACGTGAGAGGAAGGGCGCGTATTGGCAGAAGTCAATTTGTTTTCTCTGTTATTAGTTGATGAGTTGCGATGGTCGAGTTTAATTTCTAAAGGGAGTTACGTTGATAACACTTCCGAGAACAAATTCAATGATTTTGTCATTTAACGAAGGCATATATAGATCCTCAGAATTATCTTCGAATACCATCAGATTATTTATAAAATTATTAATAAAATTTGACACAGCATTCATTGAACCATTCTCTTATAATTTGTATAATTAAATGAATCAATTTGTATAATCAATCTTTTAATTCACGAGCATCAAATTTTTGAACAAAGATGAACAGGACATTCAGGAATTATATGGAGTAACAGGAAGATGCTAGGTATTACTTCAACCTAAATATTGTTGAAAAATTTATATTTTTTGATACTACGTGAAATCACTTTGACTCTATATGACTTGTTGTATTTTATATGCCATTTTGAGGAACATTAGCGTTGGATACAAACGTTAAAAATAATTTGTTGACCTCTATCTTGTAGGTATACTAGTTACGGAACATGCTACTTTTGTGTACATAGATTTTTATACAATAATTTATTGAAATGGATGTAGCTAAAATAAAAACTTTACTATATTGCAATATTTTGGGACATAATATCACAAGATTTCGAATTTGCAATTGTGAAATGAAACAGAACGTTGCATCAGTTATACAATTACTGAAGATCAAGGTGGTATTTCGATTGTGAAATTAACCGTATCTCAACCAAAATGATAGTGATCGAAGATATGGCTACTTTGAATGAGGGGTCATTCGAGTTAGGCAGCAATGCTCAGTTGAAAATCAAATATTATGATATGCCTAATAATAAAAACAAAAGTCGAAAGATTTTGCAGTTATGAAAACGTTGCAAAGAGTTTTACACAATTATAAGAAAAGACAAGATGGGAATTTTCTTCCCGTCTCTAACAATTTTCTAATAAAACAGCTTGTAGAATTTCATACAGACCATTCTCTATTGTAATTTACATTTCATTACATGGGACACTTTTTGGTGGATATTATACAAGTTTTCTATTTTAAGGCTTCCTTAAAAATAGTAATTACAAATTTTTGATTAATTTGTTGGTCACTATTCTAGAGCAGACTTCGTACTACTAATTAAATTATTGAATTTGGTTTAACTGCAATTACAAGAATAAATCTACAATCGGATTTGTTTAAACTGCAATCACAAGAGTAAATCTAAAACTGGATTTGTTTAAACTACGACTTCCTATTGACAAGAAATACAACGAGCTAAACATTGTTCCAATAATAACAAATTTACTTTACCAAGTGTTTTATTCCAACGTGAACACTTTACATAAAAAAACACGTTACATAATCGGGGTCCCATAGAAATTTCAGTATCTGTACTTTCGAAAATTGTGGCAGTTCTTGCGACAGACTTTACACGATACAAGATAAGGCATTGACAAGACAAAAAAGTGTACACGGCTACTTTTAAAGGGAATGGTAGCGACTTCGATGAAAATCTGTAAGTAGATGAAACACTGCAATCTCAGAGGGCGACGCTCATTGTCAGTGAGATAATTACGAGTGCGACAACATATTTCAATTACATTACATAATACTTTATCAGTCTATTTCCGTAATCTTAATCATTTTTCTATGCGTAGATTACAAGATACAAAAAATTCATTGTGCAGTTAACGTATCTTTCGCCACAATTTTCAAGAAAATGTACGCAAGATATACGAAACGAACCGATCTACAACCGTTCAAACGTCTGCTGCGAGATTCTATTGTTTAATTATTTTATTGTAAACTACAGGGTAAAAGCTATTCAATTGAATTTCGTGGGAAGATTATTACAGTTACACTGAAAACTCATATTTAATGACGTGAACGTTGTTACAGGAATTGTTTGAGTCATCGTCTTTTACAAAAGTTTATCAATTTTAATTATTATTTTTAGTTGTATCAGAACTTGTATTATTATCTTTTCGATGCAATTCTCTGCTCGTTCCATTGCGGATAATAATGTTTTTTCTTATTTGTTAGCGGCTGCTGCGACCGAAGTGCACCTTCCAAAACAATTATAATATTTATTTAACAATATAAGGTGTAGATTAATGTTGATGAATTCTGGTAATGTACACGTGTAATTACACTATATAATTACAGTAATACAACATCGTACATGATTATTCAATTTAGCTTTTCAAAGTTAAACACGAATAAACCATGTCATTGTAACGTCTAAAGTGTTTTATTAAACCTTTGTCTGCAAGGTTTTGCTTCTACCGCAATCTTATTAATATGATCTGCATAACCGGTTTTTCACCTTTAGCTCTGAATCGTTATTGGTGGATTGCGGATTTGACGCATTTATAAAAAAAAATGAATAGAGAAAACATCGAATAATGATGCTATAAGACAAATTTAACGATTTTACTGTATTATTTATAACTAATTCAAATTATTCAAGAAAGAAATAAGTGTCTATGTAATTGTTGTTTGCACAACATTTTCATTCTATACAAAGATTCACAGTCCGATTATTGGTTCGGATATTAAACATTTAATTTAACAATCAAGGGATACTTTAGTCAAATGTACAAACCTTTTTGCCAAATAAATATATATATTCGGTGTAAAAATAAATTTCTTCCCAGTTTTAGGGTATTACTATACTGTAAGTTTTCATGCATCATTAAAATTGTTTGCGTTAATTTTGTATCATTTTATTAATCATCCTAATGAGTGCAAACAGTGTATATAGTGCACACAGTTAATAAAGCAACTGAATTTTTAAATATTCTAAATATTTTTAGTATTTCGTATTTGATGTATTATTCTCATAAATGCTTAATATCCGCAGATTTTAAATAATTACTACAGCTTGATCGACTTTTTGTGTCAACTTGAATATAATTTGTAATAAAAAAAATCGGCGATGGCGAAGAAATAAATTTGTGGAGTCATCGTTGATCATCGTTAAAAAGGAATACATTTCTTTAACAAAATAGAACTTGAATAAATACCGTATGAAAATAAAATTGATTAGCTCCGTTAACTGTATCGAAATTCAAATTGCATCGCTTTTGAGAAAATTTAATTAGCCAATTAATGTGGATCGCATTGTACAATGTACGTCGCATTGATTCTATTTATTATCGCTATTATATTATAATAGATATATTTATTATAATACATGAAGCGTGTATTTGATTCAACTGAAAATGCTTCATATAATATTCAACGTAAATGTTAACGTCAGCCATTTATTCACGGCAATGCAGAAAAATTCTGCTGATTGAAACATCCGCTACTGTTGCAGTATTTTCGCGTTTATCTTTGCGAGTCTTTCACACGTTCATCGTCGTTATTGAAGCATCGAAGAGTTACTCAATGACTCAATATTGGAAATCGATATCACTATTTTAGATATCAGCTACCACGAACTTTCCATTGGCGCAATGCAATTCGAATCGGTGGCAGACGATATGTTCCTCAATGATGTTCTATCCACGCAATTTTCAAGTGTCTCAACAAATGTGGAAAATACAACAATTGCCTCAAACGATAATTTTGGTATGATCGATCAAACTGTAATTTTGAAAGTAATAATGCCGACATTTGTTCTTATCATATTTATATATTATCATATTATCTAGAAATATCTAAGTTACAATCTGTATTTTCTAGTAATTAGAGCAATAGTTTTGTATTTTCTTCAAAGATTATTCTTGGAAGCAAACATTTGCCCTTTTACTCTCCTTCCCATGTTTTTAAAAATAGCAATACCAAGTTGAAGTGGCTTATTTTTCTCTCACATTTTCAAACCTCGTTACTGCAAGTAAATATTTGCCACTTTGATGCAGCTCTTTCATTTCCCTTTTAATTTTTTAAATGGCAATGGTAAATTGATGTCGCTCGTTTCTACTCGATTTCAGAGTTAATTGCAGGAAGTGAAGCTGTTCTTTCATTTCCCCCATGACTTTGTAAAATTGTTTCCCGGTATTTTCGGAATCAACTAATTAACAAAAACTCAAAATGGAACAAGAAAGAAACATTGGCGTCCGCAAGGGAAGGCAGCGCTCTACAGATTTGTAATATCTATTACCAGAATCACTTGCTAACAAATAATCAACATTCATTTCATAAAATATACGTTTTCAGTATATTTGTACGATAAAAATTCGTATAGCAACTGTAACAATCGTAAATGGGCCTGTTTAAAAATATTTCGTCTTACCATTGGAACAGTTCAACCCTACATTTTCTTACAAAATGTCCTGGAAGCGATATCGTTAATTTACAAACAAACGTTTATTAACATTTGATAAATATTACGATGCCTCCAGGACAGTCTAGGCGTCAGATAGATTTTAGAATCTCGACGCAATTTACACGAACTCTACAGCATGCAGAAGATACGATGATTGCAGTTTTGTCGAATCACGTTTTCTTATGTTTGCCCGTCGGGATTATGTTTGTCGTAACTACCGCGGGTTCACGTGTGGAACTCATCACATGTGACTGCGTTATAACGATAGCAACGTATATTTCTGGTTCGCATATTGCGCACGATCGCATATATCGCGAATTCTCGGAGGGATGCGATTTGCGATAGTATAAAGTGAAGACGCAACAACGACGTATGATAGTCTCTCGTTTTTCTTTTCGAGAACCGTTGGATTTCGTAAAAAAAATGTAGTTATTAGGGTTAATAATAAAAAAGTTATTTTAATTCGAAGAATGTGGGATACAATAATGTACGGGAAGGATTAACTAGTCATGGAGTACATACCCCAGCTGGACAGGACCAAGGGCAGACTGGCGGGCGATATTATCATCACTAATCAATGCACGTGTCATGGATTCGGTGGGATTCAAGCCTGCGTGCTCTTGCTAACGACACAACAGACAAGACACAATCACATTAGCACACTAGACATCACCACAATGCTCAAATGCCATTCTGTTGTTGCATAAATCCCTTGCGTTCAACGCACGCACAGGTGTGACTGAAGATACCTTTAATGATCCTTGCTACGATCGCGTACAGATTTTGGATCGGTAACTCTCATGGAAACGTGGGAAATTTGGTGAACGTCGCATTAAATAAATATTCATTAAATAAATATTATTATTAGATTGCGGATCTTTTTGTAGGATTGTTTAAGATTGTTGTAAGAAATGTCAGTCGGCTGAAAAAGGTCTCTCTTTTAATAATTGTGATAAGTTGAACGAAATGTAACGATATCCTTAATTCTTTTAACGCTTTTGTATTTGATCGATCCATTTTTGTCATAAATGCATAAAATCCGCAGTCTATTACACGTATAATGGATGTATATACATATACATATATAATATAATTAAGATATATTTATATATAATATATCTATGCACATATGTGTTATAGATTCAATACAAATAACAACGGTTATGCTATTATTTCTTGAATCTCCATTAATTTGCAAGGGAAGAAGAAGTGGGAATATTATGTATTTAGACGATGCAGTGTTCTCCAAAGCATGTTCAATGTAACAACGAGTCTTAAAAAGAGAAGATTGTGAAGGTGTTTGTACTACTGTCTGTTGCCCGATGTCTCAACATGTTTGGATTTATTTGTTGCACAACTTCTTGAGAAAACTCATTGTTGAGTAATAATATGAAGAAGCAAAAACATTGAAAACATTAAAAAACTGTTGTGCTAGTTTCACGAGTATTATTAGTTGGATTCTAACGATCATGATTAGTAAATAAACATTTTCTATTTATGAAGATATTCAAGAATAGACTGGCGGCGGTATGTTACTAAAATTAACGTTTGTTAACGCTTATCATTTACGACGATCAGATAACGGTTTCTGTGAATCGTCAGTTTATTGATGCAGTTATATTCTTCTCGTGTGCACCGGCATAATAATGTCGAAGGACCATTCACTATACGTTGACATTGTACTATGCAACGCTTGCAGGTATCAGGAAAGTTCAAGCGAAACAAAAGCTGTTTCGTGACACGTCGTTTGACCTATTTCAGCTTTATAGCATATCAATACCTTGACATTAAAATTGTATTTTCACTGAACGAGTGATTGCAAGGTTTCGTATGTCAGATCTATTACGGAAGAATGTTAGTTGATACATCTAAATAAACAGTTCGTTTGGATTGCAATATGCGAGGAAAATAGACATTTATGTCTTTGTTTGAATTCTTTTAAGGGAGTCAATCTTTTCAAATTTTAATAAACGCTATTTTTAGTAAAGTAGTTTAAAAGTTGTCATCCTTTTCTAATGGTGATCGTAAAGTTAATTGGATGAAAATAGAAAATGTAATATAATCTTGTATAGCCACAAGGTTACAAATTACTCCACAATTGCGTAAAAATTAGGGCACCTTTTTAGGAACTTTTAGGGCACGCGATTGGCCACGAACTGGTTATTGTGGTATCGAAAGATTAAAATGAAATATCTGATCCTTTGCAAGCTGCATATGTATGTGTAGCAAGTAAACGAAGTCTCACTCTTAAGAGGACTCATGAAACTCATTGTTGTACATTAAACATGTTTCGGCTTCGCATTTAGTTCAAAAATTATCGGCTCCAGCGTAGTTCCTTGAGAATCATTTACCCAGATACTGTCATTCTAAATACGAACAATTCCGAAACATCCCGAATTTCATTCTGTGCCAGTAAAAAGATATCTTCAGTCGGTCATCATTTGTGTTTCAATAATGGATCACCAAACAATACTACATTATATCAAAGCTGTTAATATTCATAATTGTATCTATTTCTAGGAGAGAAGAAATATAAGAGTGTGTTATAAGCGCGTCAAGTTCTTACTTAATAAGATTATCTGAAAAATCAACTTATGGAAGATTATACCTGTTACATTTAAATACTTAATAATTAAGAGTTGGTGAAAAAAAGTCCGTATGATACATTTACATGGAAGGATGAATTGTTCTGATCTACGAATAGATTTACTTATGCGAGAGTAGGTTCATGTAAAAGAGAATGATAGAACGTTTTAAATAGAAGTGAGATTCTGTTTAGTATAGCAATGTCTCGCTGCTAGTTCATCCGTCGATCCTCGTTGCGGCACCAGCTGTCGGTGCTAAAACAAGCCTTGGCAGCCTAATACCAACAGATCAAACTACGTCATTTATTATCATTTAATTGATCAGAAATTCCCGTAAGAATTGGCGGCTCGTCGCCGATTTCGAATCGCGATCTAGTAACGAGACACGACCGTATAGATTACAGTATGATAGCGGGATCGCTTTATCCGTGGGTTACAGTACGTAGAACTGTTTTACAAATACGAAGGTAAGAAGTATATTTCGACGTTCGTTCTGTCGGGATCGAGATGAACAAAATTTTTCCTCGAAAATTTATGCTACCTCGAACGTTTCCATTCGTAGTAGCACATAGAACTCGACGCGATTACGTTTAATCTTATCGCGTCTGCCCACTTGTGCTACTAGTAACGTAAACTTCGTTGCACAAATATTCAACTCTGTTGGGCGATTTTCGAATTCTGAGGTAAAGATATTTTTGTCACGTATTTTTTTTATGTTTTTATTCAGTTCCACGCGTTCTCTGAGATAGATCCAGCTATAGACAAAAATGGGCCACCTTTGTAGAAGCAAAAAACAATTTCCCGGTATCGCATTTTGTTCTGTCACACTATTTTCTTGGTCTGTATAGTTTTTTGTATCTGTGAAAATTCACCGATGTACCTTACACGGCCAATCGGATTGTTCGTCGAGTAACGTGAAGGGAATGAAAAAACAATCCTCTGCGAAGCGTAACCGAAAAGGCAAGCGAAACAGCAACACATAAACACTGATTATTTTGTTCGTTTCTACTAGGATAAGAATGATTACTGCACATTTAAGCAGCGCTAGTCATTGTGAGTACAACGTTCCATTCTAAACAATCGGTTTAAACATTAGTGTACAACATGCAACTGAAGCGCACTACGAAACATGTTAAACAAAATACGTACATTATTATACATACCCATGGCCAGACCATCATCATTTTTGTTATTTACAGATAATGCGACTGCGTAATGATTTTTATATATGTATGTATACATAAGAAAAATGCTGTTGTCAATATGTACATAGAGAACAAGTACAATACACCAACTCGACTCGTGTACCATACTGGAGCATTATTATTTGGAACATAAGTGTTCGATACAGTTTGAAGGACTGATTTTTTAACGAATTTCAGATACGTTACGTGGGTGATATCAAACTGTATCAACTGTTATATACAATAAGTATAGATTTATATATATATTCGCTAATATATGTATTATACTATCAATTTTATGTCGTGATCATTTCACATATATACCACTTCGAAAACAATTGTTAAGTGAATGTTATTTAATCAAGCAAACAGTTACATCTGTCATTGAACATTTAATGTCGCTGAAGCAGTAATATTTTCATGATAATTGCCTTTCACTACCATTATACATAGAAGCACTGGCAAGTAAGTCACAGAGGTATTCGTATTCTCACAACTATTAATTTCAACTAGTATATTTATAATATAAACGTGACGATATTAATATTGCTCGTACTATGATGTACGCGAATTAAATTGTATAATGGAAATAGAATCCGTAACGTATGCTCAAACCTCTGCACGAACACAGTGTCGAAATATAATTTCTAATATATAATTAACCTCCAAACTTGCCTACAATATTTCGCTTTTATAATTGTATTATTGTTAAAATTATGATTCCAATCACATTTTTTACTAACTTTCCCACCACCTTCCGCTACCGTCGTGCACTTTTCTTAGAATACACCTAATATCTAGTGTTAACTTTATACCAATTACGTGCAGGAAATGCACTGTAGGTTTAAATAAATTTAAAACATGAGCAAACAATTTAGTAAGTAGTTTCGTATTTATGTTCGTATGTGGCAAATTTGTTTTTTTTTTTTAGAGATGCACACTCCCCAAACATATTTTTCTCTTATATGATCTTTACTGATTTACCAAAATTTTCTATTGAATATAATTTTAGAAGAACGTAACTTTAAAAACAACCTGATATGCTTCAAATGATTTCCAAGGTTGACATCTATTTACTATTCTCACGACGTTCCTTGACTCGTGACAAGAAACGCTAATGAAACTATTGGAGTCGATTTCTCTCTTTTTTTTAACTTCTTAAGAAGAAACTATTAGGTTGTTACATATGAAATCTCCGACTTTGTAATACTAATGCTACAAAGTATTTTTTATGTTATTTTATAATCAATTGATTTCAATTTTATAACAACTTTGTAAATGGAGTATGCGAACGTCTAAACAATTTAATTTCTATTATATTGAAAATCTTGTAATTTATTGAGAAAATGTATGAAAAATTATGTTTGTTTAAATTTACCGAGGAAAATTGGAAATTTCACGTGTAAAAATATCGTATACAATATTTGGTGAAGTAAAAGCATTAGTAATTTTCACTTTACAAAAAATTATTGCCCGACAAAGCGCAGTTACAATTATTAACTATTTTAAAGGATCCTTGAAATTTTTAACAACTGATCCTCAAATATGCTACTGACTTACTTGTCTTAACATAAGTTAAGAGAGATATTAAAAATTAGAAACAAGAAACAGATTTTGCTAATCTCTGTAAAAATTGTTATTGAATGAACCTTTAAATAGTTGTGCACGTAGTAAACGTGTAACAATAGAATCTATTTAAAAATTCTGGTTTTTATTCTTTAATGAAGGGTTCGGGATTATCGAGCACGCAAAATACAAATATAAATTGTTGAAAAAATACTTGTGAGCTTGAAAATAACTCTGCAACCGACTGTGTATTTATATTGTCACTTTATTTAAATCTTCGACGAATGTACCTAATTTAGTAACAACAGGAAGCATTGATTTTTCTGAACACAATTACGTCAATTCCGATCAATAAGTATCTAACCATTAATTTTAAAATAAAGTAAATATTCCTGGCAATATAAATGTAATAACTACATTAGTATCATCAATTGTGCATAAATATTAAACGACACAGTAAACAATATTTTACAGTGTCCAATGATACGAGACAATGAAATAAAAACATCTAAACCAACTTATTAGGTTTAGAAAATTTAAAAAAAAAATGTAGAATTTGATAATAAAGCGCATCTCAACGTCGCAGTGATAGCGAACGTTTGTTCATTGTTAATATTATAAACATACCCTTTTTAAGGAATTAATACGTGTAAGAAAACTTTGAATGTTTAGTGACTATAATATTAGTGTTCCTTTTCGACTAAAGGACTTAGCTAGGTAGCTACTGGCAAAAAACATAGATCAAACAAATTTGCAAATTCAAATAACGGTTGATAACAGCTTGCCTGAGGGGATTCCTATAGTGTGCTCCTATGGTGTCTGCCGTAGTATACAGGTGCTGTAACCACAGAACACACTGACGTATTGTGCCCTCTACTTAATCTATATTCGTGTGCATATCCTAATTACACAAAAAAAGTATCATAAGCTCTACAATTATCTGAACAGACCCTAACGTTCTTTTTTTACAGAATACACAACAATGCGTTCACAAGATTGAACATATCATTATCATAATATTCTGCGTCTTTTATCACCGTCATAAGTATAATTTGACCCAGTACCATAGCAGAGTGGAGAACAATCAATTAAATTAGTCAAAAGAACTTTGAAGAAAAAAACAAAATACAATCTATAAAGTATTCGTGAAATACAATGATTAGCAACTCTTGGTGCTTGAAATATAGGACGTAAGGATTTTCTGGGGTTGCATCGTTCGCCGTTGCACTGTTCGTTTTAACGCGTTCGATGCGTTCTGAATCCTGTGGATGGATTCGAATGTCGAAGACGTGGGACGATTTATCAGGCTATCTTTTTAGACCAGTACGACGTGGTTGCAATCGCGCGGGATTTTGTAGGTTTCCTTGCGCAACGAACAGCCGGGACGACGCTTCGCAACAAAGCGTTACAGCGTAACGAAATGTTGAAATCGTTACGTCCTATATTAATTGAATTTACACCGCATTTAATTACCCGAGCTTGAGAGCCTGGCCGCCAGCGCGGAGGCCCTCTTCACCCAAGAGAGTGACTTGTTCTTCCTCACGGCTGGGGTCTGCCATCTGCGACACGACACCTCCATGCTCAGCCTGGCAACAGACACATGTCACCTCTCTTTTGCCCTATCTCCCGATTGGTCTCATCATACATCTCGTCAACAAATTTATTAGACTCACCAATCTGAATACAGACGATTATTAAACCATTCGGTCAAGGAACAGAAAGCGGACAGAAAGAATGATCGAGGATTAGAGAATTTGCTGATCGTACGTTCGTGATGATTGACTACGTAGAATTGTTTAAACTCTGTTTGATATTTCACTATAAGCTTGATATAGTATGCAAGAGTGATCAGAGAAATTCTTAATCGAACATGGGTATTCGGAATTCTGTGTACACGAGCACCGAATTCGAATCCGTGCAACTTTGTTTCGCGCGCATTCGAAAAACGATTATTTCGAAGCGATTGGGAACAATGATCTTCTTCAATGAAAATTCGGTGGTTAACTATTCGACCTAGACGAAGTTTCCTAATGTACATTGACACATTATATATAATATGAATAAAATATATGTGTAATATGAATAAAAATGGTGTCTCAATTTCTTTTTTATCTTCTACACATGAAAATTTGTTTAACATATTGACGAGTTTCTTCCAATTAACGTGAACAAACGGCACACGGCAGAAAATGTTAAACGGTCGAGACAGGTCTCGAATACTGGGTCCGGAAGAACCCAGACGTGGTACGACGAGAATTGTAAAAGCTTTTCTAATCGAATTGAGCACCGTTGAGATCCATTTCTCTTGTTAAACTATGATTTCATTTTTGGAAATAAGAGAAGAGAATTACAAGCAAGGATGTCACTCACTAGGTTTATTTCCTTGTGCTCTTTTTCATTTCCAGAAACGTAATTGCAATGTAAAGTGTAGCAAGTGCTCGTCTTATTCGTTTTAAATAAAGTCTTTCAAAATTAATTTGTCACGTGACGGGAACGATTACTGTATTCATACGCAAGAGGATTATGTCGATACAGACGGAGGTCATATAGAGATTAGATTAAATAATAAAATTAATAGCATTTATATAAACTCAACCATTTTTCATTTTGATAATATATCGTATCGTAATCCAGACAATTTATGACCAATATCGTTTATGGTCATTGCAAATATCGTACACTACGTATAAAATAAGTCAAATACACCGATAAATACAGTAAAAAAATTTATTGAGCTGCACGAGTCCAAACACTAATAACTGCTATAAAATAATAACTTTTGGTCTATGTTTTAAACGTCTTCATACATATTAGCGAAATATTAAAAAGTTAATAATTAGATTGTTTGCCCACCTTATAAAAAATCTCTTACTAATCTCCTACATTCGACCATTTATGCAATTTTGAAAATTTTATTGGATTAACGTGCTAATCACGTTCCCAAAATTATTCTCGAATTTTTCACGTAAAAATAATACATTCTAAGTGATCCAAAATATGGAATTCTCCCTTGCAAACTTTTTCAAACCATTTTCCACGCAACTTTCAAAAATATCCATTCTACGTGGATTTTTGCATTTGCAAAGAACTATTTTACTATAGAAATCCTATTTTTAAACATGATAAATTGCACGATTTCAGCTGTGACTCAAACTTTATTCACTGTATTCACCTTATTCACTGGGAGCCTAATAATAGACTTCTCAATGACTGAGCTGTCTGTATCAACAGCACGATAATTTACATTTAAGTAACAATTTCAGAAGCAGTTGTTACGTAATATTAAATTTTCTAAATTATAGATAAAATTGTTATTCGTTCTCCTCTATCGATCTTCGATTTAAAAGACCCTCCTGAAGATTCTAATTGAAAATTTTGTCCAAGTTTAATTCATTTTCTTCAATTGATTTTGTCATTTTTCCTATAATTATTATACAATGCATTCAATAAAAATAGGTATATACGAAAGACAGGTAAAGATAAAGTGTTAATAGGACTATTAGAAAACTGCCAGAAGACAAAATGTTAATAGACTCGTGTCTCTGGAAGAAAATATCCGCTGTTTTAATCAGTTCAGCTTTGCTAGAAGAGATAATATACCAACTTATTGTTTCTACTTCATTGAAAGCCGTACGCACTGTTCCCCAAAGCACTCGTATGCATATTTGTCCTAAACAAATTACGATACGAGTACGTAAATACTTGCGTGTATTCTTATACTAAAAGATGCACGGATTAAAATACAGTCGCTTGCGCGTATACCAATATTCAAATACCCACGAAATAGAGTCGAAATACTGTTTTTCACGCATCAAGAACAAATGCATGTTACAACTACGACTGTAATAAAAAACTTTGCGAACTATCAAAAGAAGGTGACAGTCACTGTACAAACTACTATTGAATACCGTATTTGGAACGTAAGCCGAGCAAATTACGTGAAAATATGTTCTTTTTGTTGGAAAGTATTCATGTCTGCATACTAATTCTGTACAAATAGTGTATTATACATATGCATATTACTGGGCAGAAGTCTAAAAATCATAATTAACAGTAATGTGAAATTTCTAGAATCAATAGTTTCATCAGTTATTTAGGTTCTATTTTAATATAGATATTTTAGTACGCAAGTACTCTTTTTCAATCGAGATACCTGTTTCCATACTTCTGCCTGGCAGTAATACCCACGTGAACATTATTATTGTATTTTACAAATTGTATACTCTATCTACTAATACGAGTTGAACTAAACGAAAGGTATATAAAAGAATGTATTATCATTATTTACTATAGTAATAGATAATATAATTCACAAATCTAATTGTGATGTAACAGTATTATTATGAAAAGCAGAAATTTGCATCAGTCCTTACTATACTGTAATGAAAATTGATTTTAATCGGTAACACAAGTATTATCAATATGTATGTTACATTCTCCTATATTTGTATTAATATTAAATTCATGGAATATCCTCTTTATAAAGTAAACCAGCCGATTCTACCGATATTGAAATTTCTGCTTATCATAACCGAAATAGGATGAAAATAAAGAATTGTCATTCTGTCTTGTATGGTAAAATTAGTTCTAAACGCAGTAACGTTTCAAAAATCGTTCATTTGACGTAATTTCTAATTTTAGATGTCCCTCAGTGTTGTGCCTATATGTTATATTCAGTATAAAACATACTATATTGTCAGAGCTTATTTTGAATTTAATATTCATTTGGATACAATCCAACACATTGGACGCATTACCATTACTTCATTGACATAAAATAACCATTTTAATCAAATGTAGGGTGTATAGAAGATTTTTAAATTTTTAATAAAAATTAAATGTTATCAATACAGAAAAAGTTAAATTGAATTTTTAGTTCAACAATGCATTTTTCAAAGGAAATCGGTGTTCACACTAACTTGCACAATACTGTGATATAAGAAAAAAATAAATTCAAAAAAGTTTCATTGACAAGCCGAACAGAAACGTATATAAAATGTTCAGTATCATTCCGAATAAGCAGAAATTATCAGATGGCAAAATATGAATATATAAACGATTTTTAAAACATTACTGCATAATATTTATATTATAATTTATAAGAACGATTAAATAATGTAATTACTGTTATAAACAGTTAAAAAACTGAATTAGTATAAAGATCATGCATTCATATCTCGAATAAAAATTTCAGTCCAAATTGAAGGCTAGCTTAATTACCTGTACAAATTAGATACTACTGTTTGATGTACACATAGCATAATACTGTACAGTAAATGTTAATAAGATTGATGACTATGTAACCAGTCATAAATTTTAATACCAGTATGATTCGATCATACACGTGCGTCCAGATGACACCCACGAATTTTTGATAATTTTCAATAATGTATGAAACGAAATTGTATAAATAAAATCATAAATTTTATTGATCAGTGTTAAATTATAATAATTTAATCATTTCGAAGCGTTGCTTAAGCGGTTAATACTTTTGTTACTTTTGTTATTACTTTTAACATAGAATTATAAAAACACGTTATAAAAATCCCGAGCCTAAGACAGGAATTATTTCCTCCAACTATTTATATGAATATTCCTTAAATTTATATTTCTTGTAACTGTAATTATTCTATAAAACGTATAACTAATACTTTTCAATTTGTTGAATTATATGAAGAAATAATATAAGGTAATTTTTAATCAAAATGATTTTACTATACTTTAGTAAAAAGTTTATGTTATTTAAGCATTGAATTATTTCGTTTTGAACTTTGTTTCATTATCGTAAATTATCAAAGAATTCATGAATGTCAGTGAAATGGAGATTCTGTTTCTACATACATATATGTAATTGTATATATATAAAGTTTTTATTAAATTTACATTAAAAACATGCTTCATGCAATAATCTATGTAATAAATACATCATATGTTATAATTCAGTAACTGTAAATTTTTAAAATTTAGCCTGAATTCCTATTTCTACATATTCTAGCTCGAGCTAATTGCATGCATGCCATTTGCTTCAACATTCGACATATTAAACAAGCTTAAATATAAGATCTTTCATATACAATATAATATGCTGTTATTAAGCAATTTATTCTTAACTGTAGCACAATAAATAGTATATAGAATACTTATACTGTGGAGAGAATAAATATTAACGTGAATATTAGATTTCATAATAACTTTCACTATTTAGAAGATAAATAAAAATATTGTCAAATATGTATACTAAGAAATTCCAACTTTATCTATAAGTTTATAAGAAAATAATATAGGAGTTCTATACAACAGACACGAAAATAATGTTTATAGATTTTTAACTCAGTAATATGATATCTGTAGATTTTTATACAAAAGATGTACAACATCATTCTCTTATGTAGCAGTAAAGTACATGTATGTTGAGTGTCCCATTTTAATCAATCCATGCAATTATCAATTATATACTCGGTACGTGATTGCAAATGCAATCACTTTAGGAATATTCAGTAAGAATATTAACCATTAAGAAGTACTTTTAGTAATCAGTGGTTTTTATCAATATTTAGTACGTATATTATTTTTTCTCAAATACTACAGTGAAATATTTCATATTCAAAGACAATGTCCATATAGAAGCAATGTAAGAAACAAATTAACTAGCTAGAATTTGATTGTTTTAATACCATGCAGATTTTGACTACAACACACTGCACATGACAAGATACATAAGTAATTCATACACGTTTCTCTTTCAACTTTACAGTCAGTTAGATCATTACTTCACGGACAATATTAAGTTAACGTTTGAGAACATGATGTTCACTATCTTCTGTCAATATTGTATAATGAGTACCTACACTATTGTCACGATTTTAACGAATGCAATTAAATTCTAATATGTAATAAGATTTTTAACAAAGACAATATTTTTTCTAAGATTTATCTATGTAAACTGTATCAATAAAGCTTCTTGCATTTGAAAAGTACACAGATGACATTACAACTACTAATAATTTTGAAAATCGTTGAAAATCTACGACATTACATCAGTATGTGTTATGTATAATCACGCACTTACAAATAATATGATAAAGTTTTATATGAGATATAGCTAAGATAATTAATGTGGTTCCAGATTACACTACATCAATGATGATTTATTTGTTGAAACTCTTTTCACTATTTAAGATAGTGAAAAATATGACAATCATCTCTTTACAATATTTAAAACAAAAAAAACTTCAAATAAATAGAGTATTAGACAAATTTCATATGCTTTCAATATCTCCTTCACTGCCTTTTCATATCTAACTCATTAAAAAACTCTTTATATAAATTGCACTTATATATTTTTTTTTTAATTCTGCCATAAACTTATTGGTAAAGTTTTGTTGAAAAGATTTTGATACCTTTATACGTTTTATATAAGAAATCTGTAGCTACAAAATGTGTTACAAATTATAAGACACACTGTATGTCATAAAAGTCTAAACAATATAAGAGACATATTTTCTCTGTTATATCTCCATCTCCCCGTTGTAAAAATTATGCTTTTACTAAGATTGCAGCCGTTTGAATACCTACTTGCGCTGGGCTCTATTTACATAGTTCATATGTTTAAACAATCATTTATTAATTCTCCAAAACTGTTAAATTAGGAAACATTTCATTCATAAAAGGGAATGAGTATTACAGATAACTATGAATGAAGGAACGTATGTACTAATGCTTTAATTCAATCAACTGAATGCATGATAATATAGTAAAGAATCACATATACCAAGTTTACTAAGGAACATGTACATATATATTACACTTGAAACAATAAATTCTAAAGGTGCAACTTAATACTGTCACATACAGACGCAAGGAACTTTTTAAACAGAAAGATTTGAACTTGAAAAAATTAATGTGATAGCACTTGCACTTGCACTTACACACTTATACCTGAATGCAAAATGTTTTTGATGCATATACTGTTAACGAATAACAAACACTTAAGTGATAATTACGAATGTAGTTTGTTGCAATTTTTTGACAACTGTATTGTAAAAATACAATACAAGGGCTACAGGGAGATAGGGCTTATATAGTGACTTGTGTCTTTTGCAATTCTGCAACTTGGTTAGTTGGCAACACTAACACATTAATAGTCCTAAAATCACTCAACATTATTATTAGTAACACAAAACAAACACTTCCTAATCTCAATGGTCTTTTGACTTAGTATTATTAGCATGTTTAAAATTCTCTTTAAACTATCCTTTCATATTGTGTAATATAAAGTTGCACTGTTGTACAAAATCGCAAAGCAATTGCAAAAAAAGGCATTATTATTAGACACATATTGCACAATTTCCATTGTCATGCACTTTAATCATTTGTATAGCTTGCAATGCTATACTCGCATCTACAAATAATTATACAATTATATGTGTCAAAAGTGTGTTCTTCTGAAGTTTTATTATAAAAATCATTAGTATTGTAATAATAAGAACATATCTATATACTTGGCTGTGCAAGGTATTAACTTGTACTACGTTAAGTTATCGATTCCGTAAATACAAATAAAAATGCAGTACTTTCATAAGTATAATCTTTACTCAATTAAAATATGCTAATATTAACTTTAATCATATGTACCCCTGACGATACCGACGATACCATTTTTCCTAGAGCATTAATTTTTGTAAAAATAGAATATATCAATTACTATTCCATGAGAGATGTCATTACAGTTAATGGTGCATACTTGACTTGATTAAATAAAGCTTGTTGTTTTTATTTCAATCTACGGCAATAGCAATCTCAAATGGCACAAGTTAACATTTTACTGTAGAATGCACAAACTATAACAACAGTAATTTTATGATATCATTAAGTATTTATTGAATTTTTGTTTGTTCTAAATAAATGTAATAAATTATATATCCAAATTTAATTTGGAAGTAATTATTTCTTTTCTGGTGTAATAATTCAGAAAACATTATACACACGTTTGCATAGTTCAATAGAGTGAATGTGGTATAAGAAAAATTTGTTGTTAAACTAAAGCATTGATGTCGATTAATCTATATAACGAAAAAATTCGGTTATTGTAATTTTTATTTTTAATTTCTAGAAGTTTCAATCTTTTTGAAATTACACTAATATAGAGTAAAGTAGTTTCCCTTGTCACACATTCAGCTTTTAAAAAACCACCAAATGCTATGCATAAATGTTTTTATCATTACACTTTAAAAACACTTTAAAGAATACTATATAAAAATAATATTTGAATATTTTAGATTAAGTCGGTGCTTATGAAATTTCTATTTCCTTCGTGTAATTTTCAATTTGACAAGATAGTCAAGATGATTGGTAATAAATACAAATAATATTTCAAGAGAAATTTTTGACTTCACGTTTAATAAATGTAATGAAAAATGATATGTGTTTCTATATTTCTAACTGTTGTATGCATAAAACTATTTTTAAATATAATTATAATATTTATTATTACTATTTGTACTGTGCACGTACTTAATCAGAACGACTTTTCTTTGGAAAAGATAAATTAAAATTTTCAAGATACTTATCTTTCCCTAAGTGGAAACGAGATTATTTCGATGACTGTATCGCAAACAAAATATTTGCGGCGATTACCGTATTAAAAGATATCACAAATACCTACTAGAATCTAAAAATAAATTCTATGGAATTTTATTATATTTTATCAAAAATTTGCTTAAATCTTGAATATTTTAAAAGCAACTTGAAACTATTAATTTATGCGTTTAAATATTCGTTAAAATACTGCAAATTCAGCTTTACAGTTTCAACCCTGCATACAAAGTATGCATAATACATATTTATTACATGAAAAGTGTGTCACAGTGATGACAACAGAAATATTTCAAGTTGGAAAATAATTATAAAACGGTTTTCCTTTTATAGTAAAAACAAATCACAACCGACTTCCAAGAAGAACAATACAGAAAACAACTATACATGTATAAGTTTGTAAAACACAAGTACAATATTTTTTACTACTAAACAAAAATTATTATAACTTTAAAAACCGTTTACAAGGCCCCATAATGTCCATTTCATGCAAACTCGATCACTAGATGCTCATATTTGAGTTTTTTTTATAGAAATTTAAATCATAATTATTCACATTTAAAATTATAAATCCTCAAATATAGCACTATTCACCGATTTCGTTGAAAATCCGGCTTTGCAAAAGATGTTTGATATGTACAAATAATAAATCCGTGGAATTTAATTTTTATTTACTTAAGAATATTCTTTTGTCTTGTCCGCAATATAAAAATATTAGAAGTATTCATACATAAATTACAGATTCTATTATCGGTTCCAATTCTAAAATCTAAATTATACTATTTTTATTTATAAAAACTAAAATCCAATACTCTTCTAATAGGTTCAAAATATCTAAATTTGTCGTGAAAAATTAATGAAATAAAAATATTGCAAATATTTCCGTATTGCATAATATTATGACCAGAAATAAAGAGATTATAATACATTTTATTACTCGAACAACATGAACTGATCGATGAGAAGAATTTTAGATGTTTTGCATATTATCTGTTAAAATACATCTAGTTCAATTAGATCTGACTTAATTGTTTGTACCTCTTACTTCAATTTGCAAACGTAATCGATTTCGCACGGAATGGACAACCACACCTAATATCATTGTTGCTTTAATTTACTATGCTAATTATTTTTTAAATAAATTCTTCCTTCATAACTATTTGTCATTAAACTGATATTTACATTATAGCACAATTAAAATAATGCCGCATGTCCAAAATATTAGTTTAATATTCTGTAAACTAATTGATAAATAGATATTAATGCTTTATACAACAAAATTATGTACTCATTTTATTTCATAAATTTTCAGCGTCGGGGCGGTTATTTTCCAGAATTATCAATATAATGTATTCTAAAATATTGAATTCTAAGCAGCAAAGAATGGATATATTTCTTGATTTTGTTATTCTGATGAAAAATCAAAATTCTTTACATTAGTAATATTTCAAATTATGAAAATAATATAGATCTGCACATTTATGTTTGTGAACATCCTATAGAAATATATATTCAGCACCAAACACCGATTTGTTCATCATTTCAATTTCGGAAAGAATATTTCATAATCTAAGAGATGAAGAGCTTTTTACATTTCGCTTAACGTATAGCCTATGTCGTAAGAAATACTATGTTTTCGTTACATCCGTGTAGTGGTATGAAATTTGTTTATTATATTAAAAGCAGCGTTGATTATTATATTATATAAATTAGAGAAGACAAAAAGTAAACTTTTCAGTTATATCATAAAAATAGATTTGAAGGAATTGTTCCTACCTCATCGAAGAAAACCTGTGTCTTCCTAAGTATATGCTTTAATTCAGTTAATTCCAAGAAATTTCGTTTGAGAGCTTCTGCATTCTGATTTACTTCCCGCAGCTCATTCTCCAGTTTCTCAAACGTTGCTTCGAGATCTATCATTTCCCGAGGCTGCGGGGCTTCCGGATTTTCCCCGGTATCAAGCATAGGGATACCGTCTTTCTTAATCTCTTTCTCCAAATACCGTAATTTACGTTCCATTTCATCGCAGCGACGCACTTCATTGACGAATTTTCGTTGGAAAGCATTGACATCAGGATTGAGCTGAAAATAGAATTCGGAAACATTATTATGATTCCACACATGTATACATCCGGTCGTAAAATAATCGAGATCAGAATAAACAAAATAAGACTACTCGAGGTAACTAAAACAATGACAAAAACAATAAAACAAACGTTTTTTTAAAAATAAAAGAACGCCAGAATTTCTAATTAAAAGTTTTCTAGACTTATGTTTCTGGCAGCATATTTCTAAATGAAAAAATGATTCCTCGAATTTGAGACAGATTGTTCTAAGAACCACTTCATAGTGTCTTAAGAAGAAATCGCAAAAATCATTTTATCGTTAGCGCTTCACTCCGCCCCTCGACGCTCTTACAGGAAAGCCGCAACCCATCAATCAATATCAATTCTTGAAATTTCATTTACGTATTTCCTTATCATGAATTGTTAGAGTGGTCTCAAGAGTGTCAGCGTGCAGGAGGTGACATATGTATCCGGCTCATTTTCAAACACTCATGTGTATCTTAATCTTCGCGCAAACGATTTGGACGTAGACGCTCGGTAACTGTTCATAAAAGTTTAAAATCTGTTTTCAACGTAAAAAATCAATTCTGTTCGTTTTGCTGTAAAAAGTAAACAATTTCGTTTATTTTTGTCTAAAATTATACCTTTAACTCTTTAAAAAACCATTACTAAAATAAGTAATTCAAATTAAGGAAATACTATGGTGCTTACATCTATAAACAAAATTACGTATTTAAATTTTATTTTTCTCCTTTTTTTATCTACCTGTTTAAATAAAACACTTAGCTAACATTAAGCTAATTTTTCTTTAGCAAAACTAAAGCAAATTATCGAATGGCTCAGGTATGTTACACCTGTTTTCTGCTTCATATTACAATTTTTAGACCTATGCCGCGTGAATAATGATGCGAAGAAAGAGAACAACTAATTTATACTTAAAGACATGCAATTATTCAGCTGCAATACTGCATAATTTAAAAAATAATGATGAAAAATATTCGAATAATGTATTAAGTAATTTTCTGTACAAAAAAGATCTATTTTATTATATATTTATCATCAACTTTTTTCATTTTATTGGAAATTTACGATTCTTTTACCATTTTTATGTTTATATTAATTTACGAAATTTTATTTCAGTATCTTCCAAATTGATATACAGCTTTCGAAAATATACATTGACATGAATTTAGAACTAAAATTTATAAAACATATGTTTTAGATATTATTGTACATATTTCATACTATAATATTGAGATAAAATTATCATATACATCGACGAAGTTTAGAAATGGTAAATGTAGTTTTAAATTAAACTATTTGCGCGTATATATTAATTTTCTTAATTTAATTTTCCTCTTGAAAAATCAATGTTATAGAAAGATAAATAACATACATTGTTAGTTCATATTTTTAAAATTAATATCTATGATAAAATAAGTACAGTAGATGCTATTTATTCAGGATCAGTGAGAAATATGTCAAATTCACAAGACAAATGAATAAGGATATTCTTTCAAATATATGTAAAATCAGTCTAGTGAAGATAAATAGTCTTTTAACTGGTATAATCAATAAAGCTGACAAAACATATTCTAAAAATAATTATTTCATATTTACACATTGTAACACATTAATATTCTAAAGGATTAAGGATAGACAAGGGGTGTTTGAAGTGAAAGAGAAAAGTTAAAAAGCATGTTTGAAACAGGATCAAGGAGGAATTTTTGAAAAAAAATGAATTGAGCCAAGCAGGAATGGAAGAAATGAAATGTCAAGGAATGACATAGGTAATGGGGAGCTTAAGAAGATACGTCAAAAGAATGATGGTCATAAAAAAATTTAAATACTGTATTTTGTATTACAAAAAATTCTATAACTTAAATATTACATTCACATTATCATTTCACTTCTATAGCAGACTTATAATATAAAATGTATAGTTGACTGTATAAATACTACTCCAGTTATCTATGAATATACTTCATATGTATTTTTTTTCAGAAATAGGTCAGATATGATTGTATGAGTTGGTTAAACAAATTTTTATTAAATCAAATTGAAAAATTATTGAATTTTATCATACTTCTATAATATATCTACAACATTAAAATATTGATGTCAACTTAGTAGATTTAGATTTTATACACTAAGGGAAGATAAAACTATAAATTGTACATATAAATTAAATATATTTATTATATTATGAAGTAGTGTTATAGTTGTCAATACATATTTATTATACCTATGGTGGTAATTAATCACTTAATGCACACACCCATGATATAATTGGTGTCTTGTTTATGTGAGTACAATGGAATTTCTTAGAAGGAATTGAAATTACAAAAAAAAAATGTCTGTACAAAAGTTACTTGATAAGATTACATCATCTGCTATTAATAATTTCCTTTGGATGAAGAAGTAAAAGATATTTCATGCTCAACTTAATTTTTTTTAACAGAATCCTATATTTTGTTTTTCAGAATATGACAGCAGGCACTGTCAACATGTTATTAAACAGTACCTTTTTGGATTTGTCCGAGTGTCTACTGTTTATATTCTGAAGAAAAAGATACAGTCCATTACAAAACCTTGAAATCACTTTTAGTTCTCTGTCCACAAAACAACTATCAATACTAGATGATGTAGCTTATCCTACCAAACAACTCTTGTGCAAACATTTTTTTGTAACTGTAGCTCCTACTAAGCCATTTGACTGCACTTGCTTAAACTAGACACCCTGTATACAAACATCTCAGATTTAGACAGAACAGTACAGAATCTAATCAAATTTCAATCTAAGAATGTTTTATTTTCTGTATATACATAAGAAATTATGACAGAAAATATCCAATTATATTAATTTGTTCTGGACAATCAGATAGAAATATGACTACAAAGTCATCTGAAATTTGCGATTGGTACATGTAACAACAATGACTGTATGTTAAAAAGTTAAGAAATTGTTTAATGTTAACATATTCGTATGTTTTGCATAAACTTGTAATTTTGTATTGTATCTATATACAAAGATTCCACAACAAATTTTGTGGTAGAATAATATGTATTAAGTGTCATACCAAAATTATATATAATTAATATTATAATATGAAACTTACATCTCGAAATTGCACAAGTCCTAATTCTCCAAGCTCCGAGACACAAGCATAAGCTGCTTCACTTTGCAAAAAGAGTTGACACAAGGTCATCTCCTCGCTTCGAAAAAGCGATCCCATATTTGATTTTGATTAAGTCTTAACGACTTTCACATTCGATTGATTAGATCTACTAAGGAGACTCAGTTCTTTCGAACTAAAGTCAATAAAGAAAAAGAATTTCAGTAATATACCAATAACCCACTAATTTAGCACAATTCCCTCTTGATCAACGTCGAACGAAGAAACCAATCTCGTGATTTCTTCTATGTGTATGTGACTAATAATCAATGAACAAGTCACGAGGTAAGGTAGCCATAAACTATAAATTGATGGAACACATTTGTATTGATCCTCACATTTTTTGTTAACGCCCATGAACACCACTAGCGACAGCGACAGTTCACGAACTTCGACTCGATATGAAACAATCGAAATGTTTGTCCATCATAGTTTTAAAAAATTACAAGATTTAGACATTTATAAATATTATATGATTCAAAAATTAAATGATGTATGTACTCGTGTATTAATCGCGCCATCATAAAATCACAGTATAAATGAAATGTATACTTCATACTACTAATCTTGTCAACAGATAGCAGCACGTACGTGCTGACAAAATTGTATTCCTATCAGTGATGCGATAATCTATATATTGCGTGTACATAGTGTATACAGTTCGAAATATTTGAAGTTCAAATTTTGAATAAATGATTTTATTAATTTCTTGCGTGCCGCGTGAACTTTCAATGGCTCAAAGTATAAAACTCAGATCCAATCCATGTTGCTGCTACTATATTATATGTCAAATAAATCAGGAACTTACTACTTTTTGCAAAGTTTAATTATGATTTTAGAATAGGACTTGGAATTAATTGCACATGACAGAGACAGAG
>CM052154.1:3703431-3721833 GCA_028455555.1 Augochlorella aurata
TGTCGCGACTAAAAGTGTGTCCATTTTTATCAGTTACATTTTTTATTAGCAATACAGAAAAATTTTCCTAGTTAAATTGTGTTCTCATAGAAAGCATACATGATACGTTAATACATGAAATCGATCGAATTTGTGATTTTTATCAAATCAAAATAGTCACTACAACAAAAGTTAAGAAGTCAATACTGGAAAGTAATTGACCTTAGGAAATAATTTTAAATTAATACTTTAAAAATCGTCTTTTAACCCCTTTGGATAAAATAGTGTTATATTATTTTAGTGGGTGTTTTTCGTCTCCTTTATTAAAAACAGTGTTAAATCGAATAGTGTTCAATTAATATTTCATATTTATTAAAACAATTAATAATTATTAATGTAAAAATAATGTTAAATTACAATTTGAAAAAGTGTCTCAGCGTTAGAAAGACAATATTCTCTTTCGTATTAAGAATGGTGCAATCGATCAAATATATGTTCGATTGCTATCCAAATTTGCTTTCAGCTCGAGCGACGATGCCTAGATCGTAAGTTTTCATAGTAATCTAAATCTCTAACAATTGATACATCCATTGGGATATCAATACTGAATGTTATCAGTAACCGTTTAGACAAGATAAAGTAATAAGAAGTCATCGGAATAACCTGGGCTGCTGCAGAACTCGCGGTGCCACCGTGAAGTGAACTAAAGATGTGGTTAACAAAATTAATACTCTTTGTGCTCTTCGTAGCCGTCAACAGTTCCTCAATCCAGCGCATAAAAGGTAGGGTAAATGATTACATGAAATAATGTTCAATACTTTTTTTTTAAATTATTTAAATTGCATTTTTAACTATATTCTTTATAACTATTTGATTAGATGATGTAATTTAATGTACTTTAAATATATGGATCATTCGTCTTAGCTGATGCACAAATATTTTTAAATGAAACGTTAGAAATTAATATGATCTTCTCTTTTTGTTATAAAGATATAAATTATCTTTCTTTAAAATATGGTGCATTGATTTGGAAGCTAGTAGGAACAATTGCTAGATTTGCATAATTAATTTTGGAAAATATGTAAAAACTAATGTCAGTTAAACATTAGTGTTATTCACATAGAACTGCCGATTTGTGGTTCAATTTAGTAGTTTAACTCGTATTAGCTTATTTTAGTTTAACATTCCTATGTGTAATAATAAGTTCATTATAAATTTTAACGTGTGAAAATATGAAGAATTTAAATGTTAATTTTATATGCATATAAAATTACGTAATACAAATTTTAAAAAATGCGTAAACATTTTAGAAAATCTGCACTCCGTATTTAATGATTTATTCATAGCTGATAGTTCTAAACTAGAATATTCCGCAGTAATGAGGTCACGTTGCTTTTGCAGCATTCTGATAACTTCGATAAATGCAAATAAATTATTAAAACGAGCTGTGTAAAACTGTTATTTTTTATTAAAAATTTTGAAGATTTTCGTAACACAATTTACGTAGTTCAGGAATTATTGAATCCTTGTATCAACAATGTCTTAATATTTATCAAAGATTTTAAAGTATAAAGAAAAATGTAAAAATAGATACCGATCCGTATAATTTGAATATCTATTTGAAGATATCAAAGGAGATCATTTAAAAGACTCATTGAGATGGAAGATCATGATGATTAAATACAATCTCAATTGACTCTCTTGGTTAAATTGAAGTTGATGACAATCTGCAAAATTAGACATGAGTTATTATGTAGATACGTCCAGCAATAACATAATAGATAGCACTTTCATACGAAAATTGCAGATAAGTGTTATTACATACCATATAGCAATATATAGTATTATATTTCTCATTTGTGCAAATTACGTTTGTCCAGTTGTTCTATTTAGCAACGTTAAAAATATTGCGAAATCCTTCCACGTTAACATCAGTCATATTTGAGCCATTCACTGCACAAATCGATGAACTCCATAAAACAAAAAGTGGAGAAATGCGGTGAAATAATGCACATTGTTTTTCAAAATTCCCTTTATAATAAAAATTCAAATAAATATTGTAGAATGCATAAATGCAGATGTAGCTTTCATCCGGTGGTATATAATTAACAGGAAAGAATAGCCAAAAAGTAATCGCCAGTAACGTTATAATTTTTATGCGACTGGAGGAGTTAATCGATTTTCAAACTTTTAAGTCTTTTATTACAGAAAAAGTTAATTATTATATTTTTATTACAGATTTTTCATAAAAATGAATATTGACAGTTCTGTTATAATATATTATTTGTGATTAATACATGAGCAATACAAATGTCTTCTTCATCAGCTGTATGCAACGTCTCGTCATTTCGATTTGTTCTCAAGTTTTCATAGTAATCATGTTTAACAGGAGGCCCATTGCAGGCCCATTGCAGGCCCATTGCAGGCCCATTGCAGGCCCATTGCAGGCCCATTGTGTCTCTTTTTTTCCCCTTTTTCCCTAATCAGAATGGTTTCTGAAATAAATTATTTATTATTCGGTGACCAAAATATTTTTTTGTTTAATGGTGTTAATCTGTATTATTTGGGAAATTTAGTACAAATAAAAAAAGTTATGACTGAACACGTGCTTTGACAGTTAGATTTCAAATATTTCAAAAAATGGAGTTAATCGGTTTGGTCTGTGAACGGCTCATTTAATGAATGTTCGATGTGTGTATGCACTTTCATTTTCACAATTCGTTTCTCTAAAGCTTCGATTAACTAACGCGTTAATTAACCCTTAAAAGTGATTTATTAATCGTTTCGATACGTATTAGTAAACTTGAGGTACTATTTGTTACTTCTATTACGAAAAAATATTGACTTTTACTAATAAGAAATCGACTAATTACAAAGTTGTTGAATGATTACAACTGTATACTGAAATTTCATGCTGTAATTACTCAAGATACGTACAATGGAGTTTTAATTGCTTTATTATCTGTTTACAAATAATATACAAAAATGGGACACGATGATGTAGCACAAGGTTGTTGGGTTCGTGTAATAATGTTCTTTCTACAAGATACTGATGTTCCGTTTGTTGAAGTATGATAATCAGAACATTTAGATGGTAAGGGAAACATCTGTTTAAATTTGCAGCGTGTCTGCTCGTGTGTGCGGACCATTATCTCTTAACATACCGTGTGCAAAAAAGAGTATGGTACATAAAAATTCTATTATAGTGACATGTAATAAAAGAACCTTTTTTAATCTTATTGATTTATGTAAATGCAATATGTACAATCCTTTTTTTGATATTGTGCATAAAAATTAACAAAACGATTGGATTTATAAAAGAGACCGCTAGAAGCATTTGGGAACCGGCAGCGTTAGATTTAGCAGGTCTATACAACATGTATAGCAATAGCGAGCAAAGGAATAAAGACGAAAAGAAAGAAATTGGTAAAATACGCGAAATTATACGCTTACATTTTATATTACACCTGTAGATTCCGAAATAAAAAAAAAGCTGAATAAATAATAGTTATATAATAATGGTATATCTGAAATTCAAATTTATCGTCTTCGTATAGCCAGTAGTGAATGTGTATAGATTAAAGATATTTATATAAAAAGTCTGGCCATTGCAAATTTTACTTACAGCACTTGAGTACACAATCCAGACTATTATCGGTACATACATATACTTTTCGCCAGACGAGATTTGTTTGAACTGTTTCGCAACTTCGACTGTTTTATAATTACACGTTACATCTCGAAACCCGAATGTGCTAACACATGCGAAAACAGAAAGAAATTACATTGTCAGAGTAAAGAAACTTAAACTTGACTGTTGTATTTTTCAAATTAGTAATGCCTTTATCATTTCTCATGGCTTTTTTCGTAATCGTCCCCAGCAATACGTATTATGTGCGCTAGTATATTTTAATTAACTAGCTCAGCATAGTTCTTAATAATTATGTGACTTCAGATAAATATATTCCAATTTCCATTCTCTCGTGATAACTGATACTGTATTTTTGTGTTCTATCTGCAAATCAACGAAACAGTTCTTCATCTGTAAAGATGACATAACATGATCCTGACCTTTCATTCTAATATAATTGACGATTTCTTATCATTTCTGAGATATTTAAAGTTTAATTGTTCAATGTGCGATAATTATTTACGTTACTTTGCCAATCCCGCGATCGATGTTTGTATTTATACATCACTTTGGTCGGGGTAATCTTAGTTCAAGGTTTGTTTAGTTGATAATGTAGTAAAGAGGGTATTTAAGATGCCTCTTCAATGAACTCTCAAGTTGGAGCCCTAAAACGATTTAACACCCTTAAAAATCCTAGTAAATGATAATATTAATTTGAAGATATTTGAATAATTAGATTATATCGATGATAATAACGTTATCGTACAAGAAATCGATTCCCTCAACTATGAGAGCTTTTTGATATTGTATAACAACATGTGGAATCGCGGGAAATGACTTTAAGGAAAATACGATATACATATATATCTACCCCCGGGATCATATTGTTTTTCCGGGGGTAATTACAACAATATCGCCTCTTGCACGCGCTAAAATTTAATAATGAATAATAAGTTTAAAATAGAGTATTAACATTAAATACTATGATTTTATAGGTATCAGCAAACAGATGAAAAATTTCTTTTTATTCAGATTTCCTTTGAGTCAACGTTAGTTTTGAAATTTTTGCAAACAGTAAGACAACCATTGTCGTTAAATTAAATAATGCAATTTATCCGCAGTACTGTGTAAAGTACTGCGTATTGTTGCTATAACATGATACGCAACGAACCATTTAATTCTCGACATAATTTATTATAAGCAGTTATACGAAATATGCATTTCACTTTGTTGATACACAGATATAAACGTAACTTCGTTTTCTTACGAAATTGAACTTTGGGCAAAAACGGATCATGAAACAGCGGTGTTCAAGCAAATGGTACAATATCTGAGTATCCCGACAGAGATACAAAATGATGATTGGCGAAGTTACACGGCAGGGCCAAGCCACGCTATTTGTACAGTATGTCGAGGAGTAATTGGAAAATTTATAGAGATGCGAAGACAGGGAATGTCAGCAGAAGAAATAAAGAACCGTGTAATCAAACTGTGCACGTTACTCAATATACAAAAAGAGCCAGTTTGTAAAGGAGTTATCGAATTGAATATGGTAGTATTCCTTCTATTGAGACAACCATTGAAATATATTTACATATTATATAATTATTAATGATTATAACGTAATTTTTCTAGCCTACTGTCGTATACATAGTAGATTCGAAACCCAATTTAACAGCTGATACAATTTGTGGTGTTATCTTCGAGTCTAAATCATGTCCCCTGACTAATTCTGAATTTGAGTGGAGCATTAAGATCGACAACAATTCTGCGAAACCAGTCGATGCAATGGAGACAACTGGTGAATTAAAAGTTTTGCAAATTACGGACTTTCATTATGACCCAAATTACGAACCAGGTGGCAATTCAAAATGTGGAGAACCGCTTTGTTGTCGGAAAGGACAAAACAGAACAAATACGGGAGTATCGCTTGCTGGATATTGGGGAGACTATGATTCCTGCGACACACCCTGGCACGCTATCATTGATGCTTTAACTCATATAAAAGATACGCATCATGTACGTTAGTGAGATATTAATATAATTGAGATTAAGGTGTAGTGATTTTCATAAAAAAAATTCGATCCTCCGTAAAGAATAAGAAATGATGATCGCTCACATTATAAAAATAAAAATTTGCATTATTTCAAGTAATTTTTCTTCTATGTTTTACTGTACTGTGCAATACAATTATAAGCAAGAGTAAGGGACCGTTGTAGTAAGGGATTTAATTCAAAATGAAACGCGATTTAACGTATAATAAATTACGACAGAATAGATCTTTATTTAATTGATCTCAAATATTTTTATATCATAAAATACTGATATGACAATTCGATGATTTTTATAAAAACAGGCTGTACTTGCAAGTTTTTATTTTGCAAAGTATTTGCCAAACTACGTTTAGATTGAATACATGTATATTAAATTAGCACAATAAAGTGCGGTTTTTCAGACATTGTTCGTTTCTGTTCATTATGCAATAGACGTTATGAGCTTACAAACATAACGATAGAAAGAAATCAAATTCGTACAATATTTTTTTCTGCGAATTTAAAACAAGAAATGGAGAATTAAAAACTACTCGTAATACTAATCTTGTAATTATTCTATAAAGAAATAATTAACAAATTTTTCATTTATTCATATTCCCAACTTTTATTCCATAAAATAAAGTCTTATCAGAAGCTATGTACATTGTATAGAATATCATTGAAGTTTTTTCAGTTACATCAATTCATTTGAAGTAAAACCCTCTCATATACCGTGTGTTAAAACTACGATATATTACTGAACGATCTAATATTTATTGAGCGTCATAAATAATTTATTAAAATAAGATGTTCAAGGAAGATATCTTCGATTAAGATTAAGATTTTTAAAATAAAAATCATACAAAGTAAAGATAAACTACAATGACGACACATGATTAGTAAAGCGTGGAATGATTTAATAATGCAATAACATATTATATTATAAAATATAAAACCAATGTTCAAAGGAATCCGTTGTGATTTACAGGATATAAAATATGTATACTTTACCGGCGATGTAATAGATCATGGAGTTTGGGAAACTTCAAGAGAAGGAAATACGAAGAGTCTTACAAAAATTTATAATAAAATTCATAAAATGTTTGGAAAAGTTCCAGTGTATCCAATACTTGGAAATCATGAACCACATCCTTTGAATCAGTAAGTTTACTAATGCATATATGTATTTAGAATAATCCAATAGAAATATCTATTATTTTATTCATAAGTTAATGAACTTTTGAAAGAATACTGCATATTTCGATTGACAGTAATGGTGTATTATGCGATGTATTATAATCTAAATGTATTTGCAAATGGTTTGGATAAATAGACGATAACGGCGAACTTTTATTAAGTATAGTAAAATATCTGACTTGTCCAAAATTGGGCTCAATATGCAGTGCCGCTCGTTAACAGGAGCCATTTAAGATTTTTAATTTAAATAAGAACTTGAAATCCATTTTAACTTATTCATACTACTTATTCACATATGCTGTGATTGACCACTTGATAAGTATAAATCCCTCCTCGACAGTCCTAAATCTCATTTATCGAAGACTCAGTCTGTATTTTACAAATGTATCATACCTGATTATAAAAGCCCCAAATCTGTAATTATCATTCTTCCTACAAAGAAAACACACTCAAAATATTAGTGTTACTTGACATTTTATATATTTTAATACTATATTTAAAAATCAAAACACTAACATGAATTATGTTACGGTTTTTGCAGATTTGCACCAAAAAGCGTAACACTAGATAATATAACCACAAATTGGTTGTATAAATTAGTAGCAGATTTATGGATTGGTTACGGTTGGTTACCAGAATCGACACGTTCTACAATACTACAAGGAGGGTATTATACTGTTTCTCCAACAAAGGGGTTCAGAATAATAGCTTTAAATTCCAATGTTTGCTACTGCTATAACTGGTATGTTGAAGATTTCATCCCTTTAAACTAATTTCGTAAACATTCAATGAACATTTTATTCCAGTAATGAATAGACTTTGTTTTTTCATCAGGTATTTTATTTATTATAGTTTTAGTGCGAAAAAGTGAAGCAAACAATTGTATAATTTACTGAAATATTTTCTACTTATAGGTGGCTGTGGTACACCCCAAGGGATCCAGACAATCAGTTACAATGGCTTTCAAATACACTTCTTAATGCAGAAAAGAATCAAGAATTTGTACATATTTTATCTCATATTCCTGTTAACAGCAATTCATGTTTAAAAACATGGGAACGAGAATATCTAAGGATAATTAATAGATTCTCTCATTTAATTAAAGCACAATTCAATGGGCATACTCATAATGATGAAATGAAAATATTTTACAATTCAAGTCCTTTACCACAAAATATTGCTTGGAACGGTGGTAGTATAACTAGTTACTCAAAGCTGAATCCAAATTACAAAGTTTATAATGTAAATGCTAGTAATTATGTAAGTCACTTTTTATTTAAGATAATAAAATTTATAACATACTAATAGAAGAAGTACCAAATGTTTCAAAATGAAATATATTTAAAATAATTCTTATAGGCAGTGACTGATTACCAGAATTGGATGTATGATCTTGGTTCTGCAAATAAGGATTTTCATAAAAACCCGACATGGATTAAATCATATTCCTTTAAAACAGAGTATGGTCTTCCAGATCTGTCAGCTAAATCAATAGACAATTGGCTGCATGCAGCAATAAATAATGAAACACTTGCCAACAAATATTACATGTAAGATAAAATGATGTAACATACTATTATTACTTTTCAAATAATATGAAATTCTAATTCGATTAATGTGAACATTTTAATCATTGTCTGTTGCAGCAATTTTTTCAAGCGAGCTGAGCCTTCGTTGCAGAGAGATTGCAATCTAGACTGTAAGAAACAATATTTATGTCGAGCAATTGTGAATACTGGAAATATAAATCAACTCTGCAGTAATACTTTAAATAACGACGACTTTTCACTAGAAGAATAAATATAAAACATGTTAATTGTCAGTCAAATGAAATATGATATTCGTTCATAAAATATGTTTATTATATGAGTTTCAACTAATATTTACAAGGCTATTTACAAAAACATTAAATTCTACCTTACACCTCTCAAGTCAATCCACTCCAACTTTTTGTTATAAAGAATTTGTTGTGATGGTATTCTATCTAATATGTGAAGCTAAATATAGAAAAAATTAATCAGTTATAAAATTATTTGTACATTCTTTTGTTTTTAAAATAAATTCGTTTACCTGTTTCCTCACATAAATTAAAATCTTTTCAATGTGCTCTGGATTGTTACACTCAGAAACAAAAAATATTCTCCAAATTGCGCCAGCTAATACTTTATCATCTGATAAAAGTCCTTCATCATAATCAAGGAGAGCAGTATTGAATTGTGCTAATAGTTGAAGCACTTGCTTTTTTTTAATTTTTGGACTAATGTACTGATAAAGAAATTTATAACAATTATAAGATATTGAAATTGGATCACAATTAAATGTAAGTGATACATAATTTATTATTTACTTACACCAAGCTTATTTATTCTACCATCAACATCTTTCCACATGGCTTCTACCAGATTATGTCTAACAATTTTACCATCCTTTCCTTCACCCATATAACGTACCATTAACATCCAAACATGCAATTCTGTGACCAAAAACCAAGAGAAGAACGTGTCTGGCATATTAAAATCTAAAAAATCAAACAAAATAATACCATAAAATTATAGTTCATCAATTTAATTAAATTATTTTAATTCAAAGAAAGATTAGTAAATACTTAGTATTATTAATGTGTTGTACCTTCATAAAATGCTGAATAGTTGAGTTTGTCAACTATATTTGCATACATGATATAACCCATTGCCATTAATCTCTAAAACACACACAAATCTAATAAACATAAATATGCAAAGTACATATGTTACAATTAATAGTATAAACATGAAAACTAAATTGAGTCTTTATACAAATAAACCAATACAATCATATAAATAGTACTTTATAAAATGTTATAGTATAAACAATATTTGTCATAAAAAATAAAGATTACATTTCCTACAAAATTTTATTCAGTTTCGAAAACACGTTCAGCAGAATATGGTATATAAGACACATTTTTATGTACTTTTAACTGCTACGTGTGCAGACACTTTAGTTTAAAATGATAAAATTATTATTAAGAAAAAATCTTTACTTCCTTGATTGCATTGTTACTTGTGAATATTATATGCAAATATATAAATTTGATAGATATTATTGTATATAACTCTTACATACTGAATGAAGTAGTTATTATTAGATGTACTTACATATTTGTTGAAACCCATTTTGATTAAAAACTTTTTAAGTCCCTCGGGTCCTTCTGGTGTTACAGTTTCATTTGTAGATGTAGCAGTTGCATTAGCATTTTTACAAAACTGACGACATTGAGGCCTCGTTGAAAAATCTATACTACTTGTAACGATACATTGGTGGTCCATAATATACCTTGTTGTGCAAGAAAATAAGTTTTTCTGTAAAAAATGTTTCAGAATCTGTATCACATGCCGTTATGAATAAATAATTCATAAATCATCAAAATACAACAATAACAAAATAATCAAACCAATTAAGTTGTATTAAAAGTTATCGTGGAAAACAAAGTTAATGCATATTTAATGATTCTTTTGAAACATCAAGGATAGCTGACATCCAAACGGAATGTATGATGTGAAACTATTAGGTTATATTAAAGTACTTTTATTTTAATTAATCGCACCTTTCCGAGAGTTAACATTCGTGTACAATACATTTCTATATTTTGTGTAATCAATGAAGGTGCCCAATTAATTGTTAAAGTTTTCAAATTTATTTACTTTCCAGATAGAGAACCATAACCTTTCTTTTTTCGAATTGAGTACAACATGTAAGTTTGCTCAGTTTCTCAAGTTTCACACGAGAGGCGGTTAAATCGAAGATCATGTGTGACACATCCACACAAGAATAGTATAGTAGTACCTCACCATATTGCGCCATGCCAGCAGGGGCAAAGGGTTCAGAAATTAGAGTTATGGTACAGAAACTGCCTTTCTCTGATTGGTTAACGCTCCACAGCTAAGCAGTGCTGCCCTCACAGTTTTAGATAAAGAGAGGAAGTGGCGAGCACGACATCAGCAGAACCACAAGTGAAACCAGTCACATCGACGACCAATGTAGCTTGTCTCCCTTTACCATGCTTTCGGTCTCACTCTTTTCGCGCATCCGTACATCATAGCCTCAGCTTTTATATTGAGCATGTAGAAAGATACAGCATTCATATTCATATTCGTGATGGGTGGTGTATACCGCTGGCGAAAAGTACAAGTTTCAGATGTAGTACCAGGCAAACGGATGCACGAAAAGAGTGAGACCGCCAAGCACGGATGAGTGAGACGGCCTAGGTTTCTCGTCCGTGTGAACACTTGCCATAGAGCCCGTTGTTTTCGTTCTGTCTCTCTCGATCACCTCCCATTCTTTTTCTAAACCAACTGCGCAAAGTTGGATGCGCATTAAAATGGTGGGGGATAAAAAGGTGCAATTTGATGAGGTAGAAATGGCTCAACATGGTGAGGTATCACTGTACATACATATGTGTTTATGCCATTATATACATAGCTGTTCTACCCTATCTATGATGACAGAACTTATCTATGTGGCGTAACGTCTCCGAATCTGAAATTTGGACACTTCAATATCGAAGGTTTTGCTACAAGTTCCGGCTTTGTAAAATGTAAAAATAGTGGAAAATACTCTGTAACGAAAATATCTATGGAAAAGAAGCTGACACATGTAAATACATATCTTTATTTAGAAATATTTTAAATAAACCAAAAGAATGTTTATTGATGATAGTTCTGAATTATAAGTTGAAATAAAAAGCTTTTCGTTCGATACACATTTTTAGAACATATGAATGAATCGATTACCATTAAAAAAGTATCTATTATAAAAATAAATTTTATATTACTTAAAAAGTAATTTCTAATGAAGTTCCCAAGTATGTATGTATATCATGTGTTCCACTGAAATCTTTTTTATCATTAGAATTCAGTTGGCAACAATACATATATGCATGGTTTTGACATTTACCCATGATTTACCGCAATGTGTAACTAAATTGAATAGTGGTGTTATAGATGAGCAGTGGTTTGTACATATAAATTGTGCAATGTATTGAAGAAATAATTGTAGCACTATAAAAAAGTAGTGTCACAATGTATTCAACAAAAACTCCTTCCCTAAGAATTGATGAAGCAGATCTTAAGTGCAAAACTGGTTGTGGATTTTATGGAAATGCTGAATGGGAAGGTTATTGTAGTAAATGTCATCGAGAGCATCTACAAAAACAAAGATCTCAAACAGAGTCTAATACTTATGGACAAGGATATGATACGTATGTTTATTAACTCAATTATATCTTGTTACAGTAATTGATATTTTTAATAACTTAAAAAATTAAATCTCAAGTGTAATACGTTCATATCGTAGCTTATCATTTCTATATTGCATGGTAATAAATTCTATTTAGCTTTCTTACTTATCCTTTTCTGGTATATTTAATCTAATACCAAGATAAATGTATGAGATGTTATTTAATTCAATTGAAGTACCAAATTCATTTATATGTCAAAGTAATAGCAATGACTATCTATATAAATCAATTGATAAGTATATATGTTTCAAAATTGTTTAAATTTTTTATTTCCATATTTAACATTTATATTGTAGCCAGTCTATGAATCGGAATATAACTAGTGCTCAACAGAAATATGAAGAGAAGAAAGTACAACAGGAAAAGAAATATAAGTTGTTAAACATATCTTTTCGTAAAACAGCTACAAAAGGTATATACATATTTATTTGTTCATTTTCGTTTTATCCAATTTTCGTTTTAAATTAATACAATGAACAATCTAATCTAAGATATAACTTTCTGTAAGAAGCACAGGGATATCAAGAATTATTATATGACTTAACAAAAGATAATTCAGATCTCGAAAAAGTAAAAGCAGAAAATCGAGAACTAATAACTGTGATTGCTAAAACACCAGTAGACAGAGATGTTAGAAAATGTATGCATTCCTTTATAATCGAAATACTTCAGAATAAAGACGTAAAGAGAATAGAGGAACTTTCAGAGATTATACAAAACTTTTATCAAGTATTTGCTAAGCGTTTAGAAAGTAATGCCAAATATGCAGGTATTTTAAGAATTTTGTTACAAATTTTTTATGTATTTATAAACTAAGCGTATTAATTATTTCAACATTATTTTAGATATAACACCAGAAATTAAAGAAAAACTGCTGGATTATGTTGAGAGATATACTATGACTTTACTCTACAGAATTCTCTTCTGTCCTCCCTTTACGAATGATGAAGAAAAGGATTTGGCAATACAAAAAAGGTTGATATTATATAAAGCTTATAGTAAAAACAAAACTTAAATTAAAATATATGTTTACAGAATCCGGCAGTTGAATTGGGTCAGTGGAAAAAATTTAGAATGCAGGATACATGAAACCAGTGCAGAAGTTAGAGAACTTGTTTACAGTTCAATAACAGGTTTCAATATGAAGGATTTAATTAATTTAAATTGTTGAACGTTCTTTTAAATAAACTTTTCTATTTTTATAGATTTATTAAACATGGATTCTGTGAAAGCTCCACAAGAAAAACTGTCCTGCATTATTTATTGTTGTAGAAATATATTTTTAATGTTACAACAATCTGTTGGTGGACCTGCATCAGCAGATGACTTCCTTCCTGCGCTGATTTTCATAGTCTTAAAAGCTAATCCTGCACGTCTTAAAAGCAATATTAATTTTATCACTAGATTTTGTAATGCAAGCAGATTAATGACCGGGGAAGGTGGATATTACTTTACAAATCTGGTACAAGAAAATACTTATTATTTACTTTTTATTAATTACAAATTTATATAAGAAATATAAACTGAAAGAAAATATAATTTACAGTGTTGTGCTGTATCATTCATTGAAAATTTAACAGCTTCATTATTAAATATGGATGAAAAAGATTTTAATGCTTACATGTCCGGAGAACGTGTACCCGCCAACACTTGGGAGTCTGCTCTAATGATATGTGAAGTACATATTATATGTTTAATTTTTGTTCTTAACAAATTTCTTTTTTTGTAACATAGTTTAATTCTTTATAGAGCTTACACTTAATGTGCGAAGACATAACACTTCTCGATGAAATGAAAGCTAAAACAACAGAAATGATGAAAGAAACATCGGATTTGAAGGAAAGAATGCTACAATTTCAAGAAGAAATTGAGTCCGAAGTAAATACAGTTTTAGAAAGAACTCCATTATTGATTACACACAGTCAACGATTACCAACTAATTTGGACTGCGAAGATATAGAAAGTTATCAGTTACCACCTCCAATTATTCCACAAGTAAATCATCATTTATGACTACACTTTGCTTTTTTTAAATTGCACAATGGTTTTTTGATTTCATGATATGTATTTAGATTTTTAAATTCATGGTCATTTAAAGGCCATACTCTTGTAAACCAATGAACTCCTCTTAATATCAAATATACTATTATGAAATTAAAGAGGTACCTTGTGCTATTTTGAAAAAGCAAGATAACCTTGCTTTTTTCACAAAGCAATTTTTATTACCTTCAAGTATTGCAATTCATAACTAATTCAAAACCTGGAATATTTTTTGTTAGATTGTATGTTTTATTTATTATTAAGAAATTAATTTCAAGAATTCCTTTCAGGTTTGTTCTACTACAGTTAATAATGCCACCCAACAAAACGATATGAAAATCTCTTTAATGGACGATTGTGTAACACCATCTCCTACTTTCGATTTTCCTTCTTTCATGGGTGATGATAGCTTTGATGTCAGCAAAGCAGAAGATGAAACTAGTCTTATAAGCTTAGACGCACAATGCGATTTTGATGTTCAACAAGAGAAAACTTCAAATGATTTATTAGTCCCTGCTCATTTACATTTAGCTTCTACAGCAGAACCAGAAAAGGAAGACTATCATGGATTTACTATACAGGGTACAAACATACCTACAATTCCATGTAACACTGGAGACCTATCCCTTAATTCTACAGAAACAGATTCCGAAAATTTTTCAAACTATTTCCATAATGTATAAAACGCATTATGAAAGTGAAGTGCGATTTTTAAAAAATGTACTTTCACAAGTGTAGTTCTTGCAGACATACTAGTGAAACACCACAGTTCTAATGTAAATAACATTTAATAATTTAAAATATAAATTTAATAGAAATTATTAGTGAACCTAATTTATTGTTTATCATGTATTAAAATAATTTCAAACAATACGCTTGTGTATTCTATAACAATTTAATTTCTGTATTTATTTAAAACACTTAGAAGTAGCTGTTTTAGATTAAATTTCAATGTAATTAATAACATACGTATAAATAAATAATTGAACTTCTACTTAACAATGGGACACTAAATGTACATTTATCTTCCTATTAAAAAATGATCATTTTGGCATTTTTAAATATACATTAAATTAATTTATAATAAATATTCTAATCGTTATGTTGCGCATATTTACAAACGATTTTTAAAGTAACAATTGTTTCCAAAATAAACGTATAGGTAGTAAACTATTTCTTCTCTGCAATCTTTTGTCAAATACATTGAAATCTGTTTTTTTTAATTCATGTAAATATTGCTCTAGAGGTACAATTGGTAAAAAGATTAAACCTAAATTTTTTTGCAGTTTCTTTTTAAGGGATATTGCCTGTAAACAATACAATATTTGAAATTAAAGTTCATACAGTAATATTACTTAAGTGTATTAGAATCGAATTTAATAAAATATTTACCATGTCTAAATGCTGTTTTCCACAACAAGCTACATCATATATTACATTTTGTAGATCTTGACTGATTTGTCCCTGAAATATAGCTTCTGTGGACACACCATGTTTCATTAAAATATCTTGTGGGAGAATGTTCACTCTATTTTTAGCATTATAAGGAATTGACCGAAGTGAGTTAATTATTCCATGTGCTTTACCAATATGACTAGCAGCATGATCTGCATTAATATTATTAATATCATGTGCTTCCAACACTAGATAATAAATAGAAGAAGTACTATACTCAGCATATTTTTCTAATGCATTCATATCAAGAAATGAACAATTCTTTAGATATTCTAAACGAGCATCTATTAGACGTTTGAAATAATGTTTCGAAAGGGAATGCTTTTGTAGAATCTGTAAATGTCCTCATTATAAATACCATAATAATAACACTAAATTTATAATACAAGATAATAAAATATGATAGATCATATATCATAGATGCATTACAAAATCATACCCTAGCTAACTCCAACATAACAGGACTTCTTGGTGGATTTCCCTTAAATGTATTACTCAAGGCATCTGACCAAAATTTTAATCTCATTTCTCCTATTTTACTGTCATTTGTTTGATCTTGTACTTGTGCCACTTCCACATTAAATGCACGAATTGCAAATGCTGCTGATCTAGTTTCAGTTGATAATGATAACGTGCATAGAAAATTTTCATAATCATACTTTCTGCAAAATATTTAAACGGTAATAGAATACTAATATGCAACATCATTTTTATTTTAAAAACATTTCATAATTTTATAAAAATCTATTTTCTCTGAAGAACCTAACTAAATTGTTATATTAATTTATACGATTACAGATACAGGAAAATAATTAAGAGCAAATTTTGTAAAAGTTATATTACTTCGAAAACAAGTAGCAGACGAAAAATTTCACTCATTTGTTATGATTTGTCGTTATGTACCTAACTAATTCGAAACAATATTCGGCTGGTGTTTGTTTTGTAACTACATGGGAATATTTTGATATGTGCAAGAATGCATTTCCAGTAACATTTAATAAATTTCTACTGTTCATACTGAACTTTCCAATGTTCGTTCACCTCAACATATGTACTAATACATGCAATGATATCTAATCTTTTGCAAGACTCTCCGACCACAGCATGGTCCGATAGCGAGAATAGGAGTTAAAGATTGCTTTGCTTTGATTCGCTGATGACACAATGCTAAGACAAGATTCACTGCGGATTGGATGCGCAGTAAAATGGTTGGGATGCTTCCAAAAGCTAATGGAAGTAGAAAAATCAAAATTTGAGGCATGTACAGTAACCGGTCCTACTCCTGCGCAACTCCAGGCCACAGCTCTATTCGTTAGCGAGGGTTAGCATAGAAATTTTCTTTTCTGATTGGTTGGTAATTTACTGGTGAGACAGTGCTGTCATCACAGTTAAATAAAAAGAGGAAAAACAGTGAGTGAGCAAGAGAGCATGAAATTAGACTACTGCACGTGGAACAAGTCACACCGACGAACGATGTAGCTTGTCTCACTCTACCGTGTTTGCGGTCTTACTCTTTTCGCGCATCCATTCGGTTGACGCGCCATCAGAGGCATGCGGCGCGAAATTCGATTTTTAAAGAAGCTTCAAATAATAAAATCTGTTACCTGATAGGGCTCTCAAAAACTTATTTGCGAATTCTATTTCTGCGTATACTTACTATTTAAAAAGTCCATTTTGCAACACTACATCACAGCCATTAGCTCGATGTAATTATCTATTTCGAATTAGTTATAAAACGAAGAAGATTTCTTTCGATTTATAACGAATTGGAAATGGATAATTACACCGATTGCCCGAGTCTCACCACGTGGAGGTTGCTGGAGTGGAGACTCGAAAGGGAGTCAAAACGAAATCAGAATTCCTTTTGACCCCCTTTCTTACAACGACGGATTTCGCTTACTTACTAACGCTTTAAAAAATAACTTCATAACTAACGCATCGCCTTAATGAATAACGCAACGCCTTAATAAATAACGCAACGCCTTAATAAATAACGCAACGAATTAATAAATAACGCAACGCCTTAAAAAATAACGCATCGTCTTAAAAAATAACAGATAAGAAATAACACGTCTTAAGAAATAACAGCATCCCTCGAAGATATTCCTGGACATTGCTGGTAAAATTTGTGGTATTCTTCCATCGTCGACGTTTCCATTTCCTTTTGCTAGAAACATCTGAAAAGGACTTGAAAAGTTATTATATCGGTGAGCATTAATATCATTATAAAAATTTACTTCTACAAATTACGATACCCATCAAGAAGGGAAATTCCTTTGAAATCTTCAATTATTCGTCGATACCTGGAACAAAGAAAGAGAAAAAATTAGTTCAATAAATATTGAGTGACTACTTTACGACAAGTGGAAGCTCCATCTCCATCTCTGCCACGCTGACACGGATCCACCAGATGGTCAGCTACAAATAATTGAGAATGAAGCAGCCCACCCCCAATTAAGATCAACGAAGTTTCATTATTGACATTACTTTTAGAACGCGTAAGAGAACTTAACAAATAACGCCTTAATAAAAAAACGCGAGGAACCGTTGAATCTACAGTGGATCATCCAGTCTGCATACTTTTATAATTATAATTCCATTCAAATTTCATCGAATAATTTTAGGGGAATTACAATTATATCTTGCATGCAGAGAGGAGATCGGAGACAAAGAGGTAAAGAAGGGCGGACTTATTTTTCGCAACGCTAATCTACAAGAGTTAGAGTTTGATCTCTCAATAATAACGCGTGCAGTGCATTGATAATCTCGATGTTAATTTCTTCGATTCG
>CM052154.1:3721933-3735222 GCA_028455555.1 Augochlorella aurata
CGTAACAAATATTATCACCAGACTGCGAATTCCCATACAAAATAAAAATGGTTTGCACTGTTTTACAAATACAAGCGGTACATGAATATTTTCTTAATTTGTTAATAATTTCTAGAATTTTAATATGGCCCAAGAGTATTTTTAAATTCCTTAAATGTTTTTACTGTTTCATGTTTTTATCATCAATGCATAAAAGCCGCAGTCTAGTTGTTACAAATCTCAGAATATTCAAGATAATTCCATCTTGACTTTTTCTGGAATTATCTTGACGGAAATTGATAAACTATAATTAATTGAAACAGTCGCATGTTTCATTAAGGCCTATAAAAATTAATTAAATCTATAGAAAATAGTTACTTTTGCCATCTGTCTTGCTTCTCCAACTTGATTTACTTCTTCCTGACAAATTGTTAAAGTGTCAATAAAACAATATTACAGGACCATAAACTGGTGCATTCACGAATGTCTTCAGACATAAAATTATTCGTATATTTTATAAATAAGCAAATAACGTTTGCATATATTATATTTTGATAATTGTTGCAACGCGCGATGTGTGTAAGAGAAATATACTCAATCGCATATAGGGCCAACTATAATTCGTAAATTCATACATCTTTCAGATTGTCCTTAAGAAAACAGTATTGTGCTTCTCACCTGTCACATTAATGCATTTTCGAAGCGGGAGATCGTCCAGAGCAACGTAAAGAAGCACATCGTCGCACGGTAATTAACATTCCGAATTAGAGGAGCATCGTAGACGTCGTAGAGTTCTTGACATGTAAATAGCCAACCTGAGCGATCGAACCATGGCAGTGCGGAGCAGGCTTCACTGACATTACACAAGCAAACGCACGCGTTGAAGTCTCTAGACAAACTGACTCTCCCTCCACTGCCATTCAACCAGCGGCTACCCTCACCAACTTCGAACCCTCTACCCGAACCTACTGCTCAAGCAGATCTCACTAAATGCTTCGAATGTGTTCCACCCACACATCTCGCGATCCACAGTGTTTTCACGTGTACTGTTCACTGAGGAACTGTATAATTTTTCTTCGTAGCTATAATGATTGGAACATATTTCTGTCACTAATTCTTTAGCAGTTTTCGAAACTCATTCCTATCGTAATAATACATATAGTATATTCGAATAAACCGAATTTCACTAGGATATTCGGGACGTAAATGAGTTCTAATATTATGAACTATGATAAATTTTGACTTTCTAGCTACAATTTCATTAATCGAATTATTTAGATTTTGTGGGAATTTTTGGGGTTGATTATCGGCATTTAACGCGTCAATGGTTTCGTAAAAGAAGAATAAGTGTTCATAGTATGTCGATATTTATATGAATGCTTAACTGCGAATAACACGAGAATAGGACAACTACGAAAATGGTAGCATATGTTTAAAGTTATCTGAGTAGATGATCCGAGTAGAGATTAAAACTAAAATTACAAGTAGTAAATAATAATTGAACTAAATACAGCGGTTGTTAAATATACCAAGCAATCTTAAATTGTTTGACAGAACAATTGTTTAGATCCAATAGAAGCTTGATAATACGAACCTACGATATTTAAATTCTCTATTATACAAATATGTTTTACAGAATATTTATTGTTACAGACTTAGTCCTTCTATAAAACAGAATTCAAGTTGCTCGGTACAATTTTAAAGAAATTATACCGTTTTCAATAAAAGTATAAATTAATTTTGTAATTACAGCGAGAGTGAAAAAGTCAATCGGGGGAAAGTAATTAATTGTAGAAAATAATTTTAGTTTATAGAAGAACTAGGTACGTGGAAGTTTGGTTGACAGAACTCAGACAAACTTGTAACGAAGACAATATACTTGCATGTATATTTTATAGATCATACAGTAACATTATATTAACAAATTAAAATTTTGGCAGGTGTCCTTTGAGCTCTTTAGTAAAAATAGCGTTGCACCAAAATTTGAAAAGGCGTCTTTCGACCCATTTAGTAAAATCAGAGTTAACTTACAATTTTGGAATGTGTCCTTTGATCATAATGGGAGTCTTTTGATTTTTGTGATTAAATTCGAATTTTGAAAGCCGCCTTGTGATTCTTTTCGCAAAAATAGCGTTATATTTAAATTGCGGAGAGTGTCTTTTGGATCATTTTTGTAGTGTCAAATGAAAATTTTGGAAGCTGTTCTCTAACTCATTTCGGAAGAATAGCGAAGTTAGTAAAAAGGAAAATCGAAGCGTAAAGTATGCGTGGTATTTGGCACTCAACATTGCGCGAACAATTGCAGCGCGTGTAGAGCTGTTTGTAAAACATCACAATCGCGTTGCGTTAGCGCGGGACGAGTAACTCGATCAGCAGCATGATTTCGAAGTAAGCAACGTGTATTCAGAATTACATTCATGAATATTCATTCATTAACACACTCGGAACAACTCATTTTTTGCTCGATAAAATGTAATCGCAATAATATAAAAGGAAAAATAGAGGTGGCAATAAAACATTCAACAGTTCAAATAATAATCGAAACAATTAAGCAAAGGCACAGAAAAAGAAACTTTTAATGACCTACAATCCTAAAACTATAATAAGGCGCGATATTATTTAACGACGCATTATAACACGTATTTATTTATAAATAAATAAAATGATATGGAGACGAGCTTCAAGCTAAATTCAATTCTAATATAATAATAACATTGCATTTGCGCCGGTGTTGAACAAATTGGTAACAAGGACACGACCGAATACCGCATCGAATGCTCGTTATGTCTAGTGCGTGTAATCAGTAATTAACAACGGTACCTCATTGACGAAATCACAGGCCCTTTCGGTCTGGGCACCATTGCTGTAAAGGATACTTTAAGAGACTAGTCGAAGAGTTAAGATAGACGTTACTCGATTAGCTCTGTGGCATTCAAGGGAGTTCTTTGTAAATGCTCAAGAAGCTTCGTGCCCTTATCGTCGGAGTCCCGACGAAGCCTCTTCGGCGCGCGTTTGATAAAAATAGCAGACGAATCCCTCCATTAACATTATCTCTTGTCAACCAGATACACCGACATAAGCCACGCAGACGCAGCTCTTTAGCAGAGACGAGCAGGGTAACTCCCTCGAAATGCTTAACAGAGTGTTAAGAAAAAGATAACGTTTGTTCGCAGCTTAATAGCTCTGACTCCGAACTCTTAAAAACGAAGGCAACCAATTGATATAACCACTTCGGTCTAGTTCGATTTTAACAAATAGAAGTTATACAGTCATTTGTTTTTATTCTTGCTATTTTCAATAATTTCAGAATATTCTAACAGTATCGTTAAATTTATTCCCTGCAATTATCTTTTCGCATACCATACTTTTGTCAGAAATGCGTAAAATCCGCGGAGTTTTAATCCTTTACACTTGGAGTAATTCCATTTTATACGAGTTACTGTATTTTATGCATACGTAATTGAGCCTCGTTGCACATAGAACAGTCGCACTCTTAAAAGGTTTCAAAAATAAATCGATAATATAATAACGATTTTGGAATGTGTGTAACAATTTTTAAAGCTGTCACAGAGTCACTACTCGAGTGCAGTGTGCTGACAAATATATACAGGGTGGTCAAATTGTTATACTCGAACAGTCATTGCGTTTCTTTCTCAATAGATGGCAATACAGCAATAAAACGCAATCACTTATTGGCCAACTCAATATATTACACTATGTTATTCGGATCCTAACCTAGCTTATCTTCTTCTTTTGAATTATCTATTTTTTTATTTGATATACTACTACTTTGATTCGTATTCGTGATTTTGATAAAAGATCAAATACCGAAAACAGAAATCTCAGTTAATATAATAATAAATACAGTCCTCACGAGACAAGAAGGCACTTCTGTATTTATATTCCCCCTCTTACTAGTTGCGGCGATGGGAAAACTAATAAGAGGGGGAATGTGAAAACAACCGTGCCTTCTTGTCGCGTGATGACTATAGATATTATTAACTATTCTATTTAACGCTGAAGAATTAAATAAATGTGGAAATGCTACCTTATTTAAATAAAAGTATTTACAACGACTGTCTCTAATACTTTTCATTTGAAATGTACTTTGTTTGTAACTCGTGGCTTCGATTGAGAACATTACAAACTCAAAACAGAAGGGTTGAAAATCACAATTAACATATAAATAGATGTTTGCAAATTTGTTTTTTGCAAACAAATTTGCAAATGCTGTCTTATTTAACCAGTTAACTGTAGCGATCTTTTTGCAAAGCGCCCACCACTGTGTGTCACGATAATCAAGCGATGACGAATCCAAAAAGACGAATCGTCTTTTCCGACGAATTTTGTCTTGACCTCTAAACATTTTAACATATTAAAATTTACGAATATAATTTAGTTTTCGCCAGAATTACAATTTAAATATCAAATTGTAACAAAATTTTACGCATGACGGATAATATAGTCGTCATTACACAAAATTCTGCCACATCTCCATGACGGATATAGTCGTCAAACACACTTAACTGGTTAAATAAAACAATCTCGATCATTGTTTTCAATACTTTTCACTTTTCAACTCATCGTGGTCTAGAATAAGAACATTATAAAATTGAAAAGGAAAGATTCAAATTTATATCCGAGCAACATAATGGAATATAACGGTGTGCCGGATAAAGACTTCGTTATTATATCCTAGTAATAATTACGCGCACTTCCGGCCGCTTCCACAGGTCTCGTGTGACTTTTCGTAGTACACCGTGAAATACCAGGAAATGTAACAATAATTAGTGATGTCACCAGACGTCAAAAGCCCGTGCGGTATCGCTGTTTCGTTATCGCGGCCGTTTATCGTTTGTGCCACCACGCAAACCGTTATCACCGAGTGAAACGCTCCGCGGTCGAAGCGTGCGAATGTTTATGAGTCTCGTGTCTGATTCTTGATGCTTTGATTTCTTCAATGGAACCAGAAGACATGTCCGTTGGTTCGACCGACCTTATTAAATGACGCCACGCATTCATATTCCATTAGTAAACGTAAACGCACCTCGGGCTCGGCGAGAATCAAATAGTGCTGAGCTGAATATTACAGTAGAGAAAGAGAGTGAATCGTGAGAACGCGAACGTTCAGACAATAGAAAATTTAATTGGATGCGGCGCATAGTACATTAAATCCTTATTGATTTTTATAACGAATGGTGTTGCTCATGAATTTCTATATGTAGATCGAGATATTTACATGTGAAATGTTTTCAGACAATAGCGAGTTCAGATATCACAGATTTGGATAATTGAGGTTCTATTGTATTTCGAACAGAAAACGTATATGCATACACGGTTCGATGGATATCGAGATACAGTCGGCGTAAAAAGTATTCGTACATCTTTTAAAATGGAATAACTTTTTGTCATTGGGTTAAGGGATCTAAATTTTTTTTGAGACGTTAGAGGGATCGATGGATGCACAGTGGGCTGGAGAAAATTATTTTATCGTTATTACAAGGTCGTGGTAGTAAGGTCGTGGTATAATAGGTCATTGAATTCGTCTCGGCACCAGCTATTATATTGTGAAGTATAAAATATATATTAATACTAAGAAAATCTAAATGACTGCAATTATTTGTAAGAAAAATTTAGTTTCTGGGATTTTATACATTAAGATTTGTAGAAAAATGTTTACCGATGAACTTTCTTTGGAACATTTGGTTATCAGATCATTGGAAATGTGTGGAAAATCGTTGAAAATTTCAATTCGGTCGCAGTCGCATTTGACCACTAGTACATTCATACTGTGATTGTCTGCTTGTAAAAATACACGTGTACAATTTAAAACTGCAGGAAACTGCAGAAATTTTCAGTATTATTTTATTTATTTGGTTTTATTCACTTCGGACAGTTATTTAGGCGCAGCGCTACATTAAATCTTTATTGATTTTTACAATAAACAGTGTGGCAGATAGATTACTCTTTCCAGATTCTGTCATTTCTATGTGAAGCATGATCGGTTAACGCTTTCTTTACCGGAAGCTAGAATTATCGAACCCTAAACGCGATTGATGTACATTGTTTCATAGCAATGACAAGACAGATTCTAGCTTTGTAAAAACAAACAAAAATTCGTAAAATATTTGTGTCAGGAAGCTCGGCGCGATTACGAAAACTAATATCCTTATTCGGTGAACGATTTCATACAAAATACGGAATAACGGGCAATGTTCATCTTACGCCGTTACCAAGGCCGTTTTTGCAAATATTTTTAAAGTGTACAGCTTATGTACAAATGGGTGCAAAAATCGGTGGTCACTTCCTTTCTCCTTGGCCTTATATGTGATTTTACAAACGAAGACTTGCGTGCACGTAAGAAGTTATAGCCCGGTTTCCTTTGCTTATTTCTTTGTATCTTTACGCAGCTAATTGTGGGGCCAGGACCTCGACTTTATTACACGTCAATCAGGATGGTTCGTCCACTTCGAGGGAAAATCATGCTAGTTTAGAAAACCGCTCGAGTAAATTGCAAAATGGTACAATGAGAGAGAGAGTAATCGTACACGAAGAATTTGAAGTAATTTTGTAATCTTGCGTGCACGTGAGCAGCAGTATGAAGGTGAAAGTTCAACAAAATCTATACAAGTTTATATGTACAGTCAGTTCCATGAGTATTCGCACCCTCATTCCTTAGTACTAATGAACACGTGTATAAAGTTTAATTATACCAAATTTCAACAAAACTGAGCAATGAATAAAATAAATATTTAAATTATAATCTTCGTGTTACAAAATATCAGTGGACAAAAGTATTCGTACGACATTTAACGAAGGCATTTTTGTTTTGTTCACATCGTCGTTTCACGTAGAAAATAAATTTTAACAGCTTACAATCGGTCGAGTGACTGCAACAATCTATTCTAGTTTAAAAGAAGCATACCATCCACCGTAACACACGGTGTAAGCTGGGTGATGGTTAGGGGCTGCATGGCAGCATGCCGAGTAGGGGTGATCTTGTCTTTGTCGATGGGATCAATTAAACCAAGTAATAAAGCATCGAGTAGGTTCGACCAAAAACTGAAAGTTTAGTATAAAATAATAAAGTTACGAAAGCTACAAAATTGATCAAAGTTTATTACGTAATCTAGGAACATCAATCTATCGGACAGTAGTATAAATATTCAAGAATAACACTTATCAGTTGCAATGGAATCGGTGATAATCCCTGAAAAGCGTTCCATAATAGCTGCTTTTACCTTAGCAGTGTGCGGCATGGTGTAGCAGGAGAGAAGGATAGACGGCGAGAAGAGAAGCTGCCGGCGTAAAAAGAAACGCGGTTTATGCTCGCGTCTCGGTCTCGGGGGCCCTGGACGTGTGCGAGTCGCGTGTGGGGCTCGCGCCTGCCGTTGTCTCTGTCGCGAGCACGGGCCCCGGGCCCCGGCCGGCCCCGGACGGCCCCGGACGGCCGCTCTCGGGCCGGGGCTTGACCCGAAGAGTGCGCCTCGCCTCGCCTCGCCACGCTTCGGCTCGCGGCGCGTCGTCGTCCTCTCCCTCTCCTGTCCGGAGTGCCGAGTTGCCGCCGCGCTTCGTCCTTCTCTCCGACGCGACGCGACGCGGCGGGTCGCGTCGGACCCGACGCCGGTCGTGGGGTCCGTCTGGGACGGGAGGTCTTGCCTCGTTCTCACGGTAGCCTCTAACAGGGGCCCCCTTTTGCCCACTCGGCCCCCTCTTCTCGAGCTATTGCTCCGTCTTCTCCTGACTTCGAACCGATTCTCCCCCTTTTTCTTTTCATCCGCGTTCCGACTCGCGTGTAAGGAAGCGCGTGCGTACCGTGGTAAGCACGCGTCCTCTCTCCTCCGCCGCGATTTACCGCTCCGCATTCAGCTTTTCCATTCCGCGTCACGGCCGCTTCTGCCGCGGCTGCGCTTCTTTTCATCTCGGCTGTAACTGTCAATGGAATTTACTGCTTTCTTCGCGTTACTTCAATTCAGCCGAATTTTAGGCCGGTCCAGACTAGAGCTTCGACTTCTGAGTAGACTGCGGATTTCATTCGTTCATGGCAAAACTATGTAGGTGAATCGCCCTATCACACTACCTTATTCCTAATTAGATTTATTCTTATTGCTTTTTTATTTTTTATTGCGGACACACTTATATTCGCACTCGAACGATTTATGTAGAATTTTACCGTTCGCTTATTGACAAAAGAGTGACCGCAGAATCAGTGCGTCTAATGAACCGGGGCTGGTAACGTACCATGTAACAATCATCTATTGTTTTAATGCTTAAAGAGATGTCGCGATTAGTCAGCTTTTACACTATTATTACCATTATTATTATGGTCATCGGTTATCACCGTAAATGTTACATTGTACACCAACGTCATTCCACAATCATCACTTATCCTAAGCCATCGTCATTCCATTATCTTCTTACCGAGATACCTGGCGTTACATCCTAGTTCCGATGCGGCATTCTTATGACACTACACTCAAAGCCCATCACTTTTACGTTATCGGGGCGGGGAATGCTCGCCACTTTTAAGGGAATTGTATGGGACCGTCTTGAAATGTAGTTGGTCCCTTGAAAATCTGTTCTATCTCTTTTTTAAGCAGGTACCACGAATTTTGCGTAGAGTGGCCATGTTACTTATCATACCTGGTATATTGCTGGTCGGCTAGTTAAGGACGAGTGAGGGTTGGGAGGTCGTGCTTTCGATAACTAATCGGGCGGCATTTCGAAAAAGTCATGAGTGCAAAATTAAGGGCGTCGTATTGGACCTATCACTATTGCTATTATTGTTATCGTTGTTGTTATTCTTATTAATATTTCTACCACCACCATTACTACTACTACTGCTACCACTGCTTCCTGTTATTATTGTTATCTATTATTATTATCGTCATCATTATTATTGTTGAAACTATTATCGTAATTGCTAATAATATGATTCCAGTTCCCTATGCACGATTGTGTTTTTGCTTTCTTCAATTATCACGTTATATGAGTAAAATTTACAGAATTTTACAATTAAATTCTTATTATCTCTTGTATTTTCATATTAATTACTATATATTTTATATTAATTATTATATCCCTTCATAATAAGGGATATAATAAGAATGATTCATAATAAGCATGAAAACATTTTACTCCAAAGTTATGCATGCATTCTTTTGCCTAGGTTTTCATAATACCACTAAAAGCATATAGAATATGCAATTTTTCCATCTGGCTTATAATAATTTCATTATACACTGTATTATATTTTTCATAGTGTTTAATAAGAAAAATAAATTGTTAACGAATTTGTAGACATGTATTACGAAAAGAAACGATTTAATTGTACAATATATAGGAGAGTATAATGCAGAGCAAATTAGTTGATTAATCGATTACCAATTTTAACAAATAATCTTTTTAAAATCAAAATTGGCAAATTGGTAGGAATCTCGTAAGCATAATCGGCAATAATTAATTGTACGACATTTTCTCAAATAGGAGAGACAAATGATCGATCTTTTGAATTTATGTTCCTTTTTCTCATCTGTGCCCCAATTTTGGACAAAATAGTTTCGTTTCGTTTTTTTATTTGGTAATGCAAATACAATTTGTCTCTCACGATACTTCCGTTCCCATTTATTTCGTGGCAGGTTATAATGAGAGCTTTAGATTGATTTCATTCCGAAGAGAACGAATGAGTTCGTGTCAAGTTAAGAAAAATTATTATAAATGAAGTAATTGCTTACCTAAAGTGCGGTGCCGTTTTATGTTAAAAAATTAGAGTTGTTAGCCATGTTTAATTAAAATAAATTGATCTCTTTCCTTCGTTATGTGCGACCTTTTTATTATGGTTCTTAAGCCAAGTGAAACTTCTTAATAAGCGGGTACAACGGCGTCGTCGGTATCACAATTTATGTTACTTTCTTCAGTTTGGAACACATACTCGATCATATTGTGCTACGCATGCAGTGCATGTTATTCTCCTTTGTCTACCTGTGCGTCAATCTTGACACAATAATTTGTCTTACGTCCGATATATTGCGTATAATAACGGTAAAATACGATTTTCTTTGAATGTCTCTATGCCAAAGAATCATTATATAAAAACAGAATTATTGATATTAAACTGAACCTGTCAAAATAGACCGACTTCACAGTTTTTGTTTTTATCCAATGTATGAGCCTTTTGTTTCGAAAATGGCATAAGTCCATTCATTTTAGAGTCCAGATGTTTCAGGATTTTGCGTTTTAATAAATTTAAAAATATTTGTAACTGATAACATTTTTGTGTTCCTAAGGGTTATTATATTATTATTATATTACATATTATATTATATATAACGTAGCAATGTAAATATTAAAATAGCTAGCTCCATGATTTTGGAAAATGGACTCACTTTCAAAATGAACGGCTCATGTTACAATTTTTTAACAGAAAATAGTGAAAATCGATGTTGCATTACAATAAACTGTACGTTGCTCATACACACAATATATCAACTATTTTATCTTGATTCGTGAAACAAGAAAGCATAACAAAATATTGCATAAAAAATATATTCACGGTTTTGTCGAAAATATCAAACGGTCTACATCGAGAAGATCGATCGGTAATCAAGGAATCTTGTAGTCACAGTGATTTGTGTACGAAAGGAGAGTCTGAAATTCTTGCAGCTGGTATTTTGCCGAAAAGTATAACAGGAATTCACGCATGTCAGTTGATCATGGATCGCCAAGTGAATGGCCACAATTTCAGAAGTTAAATGATCATGCGTTCGAAACACTTCCGTGAACGATCACTGCACAATTCCAAATAACGAGATAGCGAGCACCAAAAATGGCATATTCTCACGCGAATTTTTAATCCTCGATTGCAAATAATCGCGCGTTCCATTACCTGTCCAATGGGTCGAAAATTGTAACGGGCATCCTGTGCGCAGAGATTTATTTAACGTATTCATTTTATTATTACGCCGTGGATCTTTGTGCAAAATAACAATTGTACGCATCGATTGTAAAATACAGAAGGGAAACAGCCACGTATTTTCTCTTTCAATTACTTTAATAAATTGTAAATTTATTCTTAAATTCTTCTGGTGCCCCCGTTCTCCGGTAATAAAAAATAAATGCAGAAAATTCGAGATTTGTTTATTACAATTCTTGTCTTTCTCTATTTCTTTATTTCTGTACATGCTAAGACTTTAATTTTTTGTCATGAGTAGTCCGCAGATTTTTATGCACAATCGAAATTGTCTTCATTAAGTTCAAAATGTAGAAACTACATAAATATTTATTTCTTCTTCTTAATCATTTTAATGAGTTCACAGTAATATAATAATATTTTCAAATTCTATAAATGCTTTTGCTATTTTGCATTCAATCTACTCATTTTTGTCATAAATGCATAAGATTCGAAGTCTGTTCATGAGTAATTTGAATACAAATCATAATCGTAAGTTGAATACAGTTCCCAATGATGAATTAATAAATTCGACATCTGAAGATCTGATTATCTGATTCTAGTTTATAATGGTTATTGGGCTGTCGATTAAAATGTTTACGAAATTGCTTTCTGAGTAAACGTTATATACCAGATGAGACATCTAAGATGTTCATCTGAAAAATGTGAAAGAAAAAGATATTAGACTCGGTGGAGTGGGGGGTGGGGCAGAAGAGATTTTTCTCTCTGTAGCAAGTCGTTGAGCCAATTTTTAGTCTTCCCTATATCGTTATATGTCATAACTATTGCATTATTTTCACTGCATTAACATCATTAAAAGAAGAAATTCTTTTTTATCCAACTTAAGTTTTATATTATGGACGAGGATAATTTTTATTTTGCATAAAGATCATCAAGTACCATAAAATAAAATATAGAAAAGCGAAATTTTGCAAGAATTATGCTGCATTTTAATCACTTGTATCCTTCGTTATAACAAACTTATGATACGTAAAATATGAGATTTTTCAGTTGACCAGAAATGATATTAAGTGGCCAGAACTGGTACTAACAAGTAGCAACAAACGGTGAAAAATGCGTATTTAACAATTTTCATACTGTTTTCATACTTTTCATACTTGTCGAATCGTTTGGTTCCTTTATTACAAATTAGATGTCGAAACTAAAATTAAAGAAGGTAATAAAACGTGCACATTTCTCATCCGACATAAGGCTTTCAGAATATTTGCGTCGAAATTCGTATAAATCTTGAACGCGGCCATCAAACGCATTCAACCGGCACATCTATCCTACCCTCCCTTCCTGCATTCTGGATAGTAACCCTCGTCCATTCACAAGAATCAGATTATCGTGAATCGGAGGGGTTGCCGATGAATTGATGGAGAAGAAAGGGATACGTTGGTGCCGAGCGTTCATGAATGAAGCTCGCGTACGCACGAACCAGGAAGAGAGGGAGCGAAGCAATCAGGATATAAGCTAGGTGCTTCTGGCCAAATTCGAATTCATTGTTGTTTCATAAATATTCATTAATGTCTATCGGGCGGTGTGTTTTGAATGGACCCACGTGTTCCCCGATCGTGGGAATCGTACGGTTGCGTTCATACACGAAAAGTCGGTTACAGGTGGGCATACGCACCGGCGATTATGAAAATCACCTGAGTCATTGTATTCTCCGTTTCGAGATGCTCGGTGCAATTCAATCGAAATTTCATTGAACCTTCTTCAACGTTAATCCAACCGAGCGTTAAAAAATGACTAATGCGCATTGCTTTATAAAAATGATCAATTTATGTGCACTTTTTGGGATTATCGCAGAAGTTAAAAATTTTTCTATAACAAAAATATAATTGTTTTATAACTATATTGTACATATCTAATTAAACGTAATTTTAGTCGGTATCAGTTAACCCTTTGCGCTATGATTTCTTTTACAGCTACATTGATTAGCACTGCTTTATTGTTAATAATTTCCCTAAAAGAACGATACAATTTTTGTTTCTTGTATGTTTCCATCTACATTTATTTCCAGATTTTAATAGCAGAAGAATCATATTTCATTTCAATCTAGTAGTCTATATATTGTAAGGATTCGGCGACCATGGCCTATTAGAAAGGGGCGCAGTTTATGATTATGGTGCGGACGCGACTACAGGCTATTTTTGAGATTTAGCGGAACTTTCTGTTTTATGATGGTTTATTAGGGACTCCGTATTTTAGCTAAAGGTCTCAATAGCCGTTGACCCACCGTAAAACATCTGCAAACCAAATGCGAGATTTCGAGGGCCTTAGTCGATCTCAAGGCGAGGGTACCTCGACAAATTGACCTGCTTGACCTGCTAAGCATTGCTATTGGTGTTTAGAG
>CM052154.1:3735322-3766845 GCA_028455555.1 Augochlorella aurata
GCGTTTTTATTTTACACATGGCAGGTCTCTCGTGTCATCGTCAAGCTGCCGCGTCTTTTATTCTCGGCGCACTCCGGTCTACCGCTTCTAAAAAAAAACGACTTTCTCTCATTGTATTTTCTCGTTTCCGACCGTTTGCGCTCGAACGTTTTTTCAAATTACGTACCGACAAAGACGGGATCAATGGGAGCAAGTATACAGTGCTGCCCCCCACGCAACTTGTGCACCGCCTGCAACTTTCAAAATATGTGTTGGTCAACAAATTTGATATACAAAAGTCGCGTGGTTCGAAGGGGCACACCGTGTACTGCATTAATTTTATGAATATGTATTCTTTTACAATCTACTGGACAATGCAGGAGAAAGAATTCCGCTTCATCGTAATAACATGGGTTCCCAATTTGGCTTCTCCAGGAAATTAATTTTTTTCGCGCCTTTCTTCGCACATCGAACATGTAAAATTCGTTTCTTCAGCACCGCAGTCTTCGTGGACCCATCGGTAACACTTTGTACATCGAAACCATTGTTCACCCTGTACGTCCGAAGAGTAAAGGCCTGCGCGAAACATATGTTCTGAGTTATAATTTGCTTCATAATCACTTTCATCGTTTACAATAATTTCTTTCGCATCATTTATCGAATTATCACTTTCTATACGTCTTCTTTTAATGTTCTTTTTGGGACTGTCTCTCTTGGAGTAACATTATAACAAGAACTTCCAAAGGTCTCACATTTGGAAACAATAACGTGTCAAATATTGAGGAACTTTTTTAGATTTTTCTTGAGCTTCTTTGAGTTGTCGCTTGATAGATATGTCAGATTATGGTAGAGTATATAATTAATTAAAAACCTAGACCATTAATTATATAGTGTAAATATATGAGCAGTAACAATCGATAATAAACAGCATAATATAGTGAATAACAAACATTAAATAATTTTGGAAAGACAACGTAATTACACGAATAATACCATTAACAATGGTACATTATTTATCATTAATTGTAGTGTAATCAGCGAAGAGAAATTGGGTCGAGAGTGATAGGTGGAAGGGTGAAAGTACGACGCACAATTATGAACCAATACAAATAGCAGATGCAGTTTTCGGTTTCTACGTTGAACAGTTCATTAAATTTTTTGTTCTGATATCGTTATTCATCGTTATTGTATTTCCTCCGTTTCGCATACGGCCGATTCAATTATCAAATTGGACCGGAAGAAAACTTTAGTCTTTTATTTTTGCCCGGCGACGCAGTTAAAGTGGGGCGCAATTTGCGCGTTTTGCGAATCACTGTCTCGTTGGCTCGACACGAACCGTCGTTGTTCCTGGGTCAAAATGTAGGGCCGTTGATTCGATAAAGCCATTATCTGAAAAAGTTCGCCGCACCGTTTCCGCGGAAATAAGCGAACTCTATGAGTTGACGGAAAAGATAAATGATTTTTTGTTTACAGTGCACACTGTTTGAAATAGACCAATTGAGCGTCCTTTTTTAGTTATGACTGCACGAAAGTAGTCTACATGCAGTTTAGGTTTAAAAACCACCATAGGACAGAACCATGTCACGAAAAATGCTTTTGCGGTAACGTCGAATTGTTTTAACAAGATTCTAAAATATTTTTGTTTAATATTAGTACGATTCTTGTTACTATAGTAATATCGTTACTATTATTAATACGTTTGTTACGACTTGTTCAATAATTTTTTACTAATTTCACGTAATTCCCAATTAATTCACGCTTAATTTTATCAAGATTTTTACCTAATGTCACGACTTTTTCATTGCGTTTAGGTGAATCAGTTTCGGAACTACTGCCACTACATAGTTACGAACATCTGTTATTTAAACCTTAACCAGATAATAAACCTTAACAGTAACATAATATGTTGCCATTTTTCCATGTCGAGGATACTAGTAATTTATGAAATTATTGTTGTATTTAAACAATATATGAAGGAAATCAACCATATGGAGTATAATTACAGCAACTTGCACAATTTTCGAAGAGATTGCAACAGTTAACTGGTTAAATCACATCAACAATCTCAACGATTCCACGAAATTGAAGCACTTCATTTAATCAAATTGAAATTGAAATGTTAAGCTTTGCGATGCTAATCAAATTAAGAAAATATAACAGATTAACGTAAAAATTAATGTTCAAATCTGGGCAAATAGTTCCGTCGCCACGCGACGATCGAGTTACACATTACATTTAAAATTTCAATTTGTAGACTCCACGCGCGTTTTCCAAGTTTCATTTTGCTTCGAAGATGCACAATGAGAACGATTAAAATTCTTTTCGCGCACGTTCGTTCTCCTCTAACGAGTTAAAAACATTCGAGACTTTTGATCGAAAAAAAGCTGTTCCGTTCAAAAAGCTGTTCACAATACTTTCGTGAGCCACTGTATAGGAGCTGGGCCGTGCATCCTGCAATATCGAGAGCAAAATTTCATCTCGGGAAGAATGAGGAACACGTCTGCCGCGCAACAATGAACCGAAGACATAATGGAAACGTTACGCGTCACCGTTGCGATTCACTTCCATGGGAAAAATCGTGCGGAGGGAACAGCTTGTAGCTGGATTCGAACACCTGGATTTTCCAGAAATGAAAGGGCCACGCGACTGTGAACACGCAGATCACGCCTCGGAGTCAAGTGCTTCGTTACCAAATCGTGGGAATCTCCTGAGACCTGGATCAGAAATTCGGCTCACAACCGGGGCCAACAGTCGGATTCGAGATTCGTCCCACTTGTTATCCACGCGATCGCCACGCTTGCTGCCCGTTGCCTGTTGCCCGATGCCCCCACCATGGATCCGTCGACCGAACATCCATTAGGCTACGTCAAAAAACGAACGAACAGATTTCTCGATTAACGGAACGCAGTATTGAAAAAAGGGAATAAAACATCCGCAAGGCAAAAGAGTACCTATTATGGAACGCTTACCAGGCGGTATAAGATTGTCATAGTTTTTATTAGAACCGAAAAGTGTATTGTTGAACGTTTATGCTACTATTCGAATTGATACCATTAGAAAATAATACGAATTATGATAAATGTTCCGTAAATCGGGGAAATGAAAAATTGAAGTACACAATGTGGAACAGTTTGGTCTTGCTTAGAAACATCTGTAGTCGAATAAACATTGTTTTTACAGCTGATTGTTACGTAACATTATTTGTGTGGGTGAATTCGTAAAGGAGAACGTTCAAAAATATGGGTATATATTTTATTATTGTATTTTTCGTCCTACTGTTTCAGAAAGAGGTCAGAGTTGAGCGGTGTTCCATAATAGGTACCTTTTGCGTTTTAGACGTTTGAAATGACATTGTTTGAAATATTATTTTAAAGAACATATTATATTTCATTTTGTGATTATTCCCATGCCTGCGATCACTTTCGAAATATTGTTTTAATCGGTTAGCTTTTTCAAGAAAGAGTTTTGACATAAAATCTGTGTGTTGCACATTACTTCGAGTATTATATGTTCATGAAGAGAGAGTTTTGCTTAAAGCAAATTGATGTAGAGATTTCTTAAAATAAAATCTGTTTTTTGCATATTATTTCAAGGATCATATCTTCATGAAGAGAGAGTTACCCGATGAGAGTTAACTGATGTACCGATTTCGCAAAATGAAACCGATTTTTCTATATTATTTCGAGGATTCTTGTTTGTTAGCTTCGAGCCAGAAATTAACGAAATAATTATTTAATGTTGCTATTGTTTCAAGTGAATCGATATCACTTTCATTCTCAAATAACAGCATTTAAGACAACGGTTCGGAATTAATCATTTTAAGTAAAATTTTGCCAGGTCCGATGCAATCATAGTACACACCTAAGAGCATGAAAACTGCTGATAGTTTGCGTCAACTTTGAACGCGTATAACTTTTGAACCAATAGTTTCCGCACCTTGGGACTTGATCTCTTTGTGTTTTCTCGACAAAATCTACGGGAATATGCATACAAGAGTCAAACATCGCTGGACCCTTAAAGTAAAGATTAGCTGCTAGATACTTCATAATTTATAAGTTACTTCAGAAACATTGGGCACTAGGTAAATTCTTAAAGAAATAAGATATTCGAGAAGAGTACTGCAAATACAACAAACAAGAAAAACCAAGTAATACTAACGAGATGAAGAATGCGCCACACCACGCTAATCCAATTAAAAGAGAAGAACCCGAGAAACGCGACATCTGCAACACGAAAATCTCTGTCAAGCACATCCTAATCGTCTGCCCGAAATACCTAAGCAAAAGAAGGCAAAACAAAATCCCCACGACCTCAAGGAAGCACTCAATAAAACTGCAGTCATAAAACCCCTTATGAAATCCCTAAGCGACATTAATCTTCTACGATCAATCTAGACTGGCATAATTATCACAACGTAGTCGAATACAGTGAGGAGCAAAAGTGAGACAACAATTTTATAATGGTATAATTTTTTAAAAGCTGGTCTAGATGACTTGAGTTTTTTCGTAACTGTTGGAGGGACTAGTTCACTGTACAATGATTGAAATACTTGTTTCAAATTTTACTACTACTTGGAATAAAAAGATTTAAAAAAAGAACTGGCGTTTTTTCACTTTTTAAACTGAGTTTATAATGAAAATTTAAAAAATGTGTTTGGTATTTCTTGGTAACTTATATACATGCTGAAAACTTCATCGAAATCGGTTGACACGAGCTGTAAACAATTAAAGGTCGCGAAAATCACAGTTTTTCACGAATTTCAACCAAACACAGGTAATTTTTACAGGTTTCAGTGGCTTGGTTATGTGTCAATCGATTTCATTGAAATTTTCAATTTGCATACAAGTTACCGAGAAGTTTAAAAATTCATTTTTAAAATTTTCTTTATAGGCTCAGATACATAAGTTAAAAAAAAGGACAATTCTTTTACATTTTTTAAAAATGTTTTTTGAAAAAAATTACATCTTCTTAAAAGTGTTGATTCAATTTTGCTCCTCACTGTATATCAATACGTACATCCTATGTAGTCGCTAATAACCTACAGTGATGGACGCTACTTTAAATAAATAATTAAAAAAGAAAAGGATAAAATCCCTATATTTCTGTCGAATTAAATACCGCGCAGACGATTTCTCCACCGAGAAAGCGTCCATATTTGAATAGACAGGCAATTCAGCAGACTGCGGATTACGCGAGACATGTGGAGCGTCTTATTCTTTTGTCCAGCAGCGTATTAAGTATCAATGAAACCACGTCGGTGATGGTGATCGTCAATGAAACGACAGTCGGGCCGAGGTAAGGTTGACCCGAAAATTTGAGCGTCCATGGGTCCGGCGCGATGGGGACACGATATCATGTTGATCCTCTCCCCCGAAAAGTAGACAATACAGTTTCCCAAGCGGTGGTCGGCCAACGATTCCCCTCCTTAAGTAGCCTCGGGTTGGGATTCAAGAAGGAAAGAAAAAAAGAAGGAGCTGCGGCGTAGGTATAGAAACGAGGGGGGAAAAAAAGGACAGGGAGAAGGTCGGATGGCAGAGGCACGAGATCCTTCCCACGTCGACGAAACGTGCTGAAAGCGTGCTGCTCGCGTGGCCGTTAGACCAGAACGTCGGGGGGAGGAAAGGAGGGGCATCGGTGCATCGAGCCGGAATCTTTCTCACGAACGAAGAGGACGTCAGGTGCAGGACCTCCTTCAGGAAGTACAACGGTTCCTTACAAGGATTCGCGACTTCTGCCTTCCCACGCTCCTCCAGTTGTAACGGCCAGATTCGACTCCTCTCCCCCTCCCCCACTCTTTAACCCTGCCTTGTACCAGGCTGGCTTTTTTTTTGTTTATTTCTTCCAGCACTCCCGGTATTTTTCTCCTGCTTTACTTCACCTCGCTTTTCTTTACGCCGGCCGATTAACGGCTTCGGAGCATCGGTATGATCGAATAGGTAGGAAGAGAAATTAACATCCTCGGGCTATTACTTTCTTCGGGGACGCGAGAACCCGCCAATTTCGCCAAACAGTTGGACGCGAGGCGGACGTTCATTAGGCCGCGAAAGCGTCACTTCGGTAAACCACTCGTCCAGGGAAATTGTAATCGGGAATCAAATTACGCGATTTTAACGGCGATCGTAAAAAAAGTGTCGGCGGCCCACGAAAGACCCACATCGTGTGTCGCTTTAATTGTTGTCGCCTGATGAGGGATAATGAATTTATTCCGCAGATGCTCCACGAATGAGACCATCGACAAGATTTCTCTCGGATGTCGGCTATCGTGTTATTAGCGCTCCTGAAATTTCGAGGAAATCGGAGGTTTCGATCGATTCGCAACATTTTATACACGGTAAGATGTAATTTTGAACACGTTTAGCGATTTGTTAACTGTAAATAAATCTGGTATTGTAAAAACCGTTTCGTACGATAGGGTGGGCAATCGTAGTCGCTCATCGGAGTCCTTGTTCCAGTGTAAAGGGCTCTTCGCTTTGTATTTTGAATCGTAAATATAACTTTTCAGTGAATTAGTTGTGCATATTCTAATTGGTTTTACGAGGTAACGATGTAGCCTAATTCATTTATTTCAATTGATGTATATACAGAACAGAATTCTTTAGCATATATCTTCTAGCTCACAGAGCTAGAAAAATTATTCAACGATGGACATATCATTTAACATTGTTGAAATAATAGCGCAGTTTTAAAAAAGTTATTGCGAGACTTTTTCGACTGACTGTTTGATAATAAATTCAAATTTTCATACGTTTCGTACGTTGAGGACACGTGATACGTGTTTAACGTACTTATAGGCATTGGCGTATTGCTAAATAAAATTACAAATGATCCCAGACATACTCAGTTATATTTATGTCAAAAAGCGTCATAGCAATTTTCATTTCTTTAGAACATTAGAAGAAATTATTTAGTTTTATTATTAGTTTCACGATGGAAATTGTTGCTGCTGCTGACAAAATTGTGGAGCTGGTTTTCCAGAAACCAGAGAGTGTGAGTTGATGTGAAACATTACGAGAGCAAACATTATGAGAGTATCGAGAGAGTTAAGAGAGAACCAAACTGTGAGAGTATCGCGAGAGCGTTTATCATTCGTTTAATATTTATTATAAATAAATTCTTTATTGCGCTGTAATCCATCCGCAAAAGCAACGAAATCGGAAGATTTTGAATTACAGCATAAAAAGTAGCCAACCTTTTTTAGCATGTTGTCGTCGTAAGATCCCTCTTCCTGCCTGACATTCGATTAGCTTTAACACGCGTCGGTGCGCAAGATGCTTCCACCCTAGCGAGCAACTTCCGTATAAACAGAGATCATATAGTTCAGCCGTAGAATTTTCATACAATCGCGGAATTTGATCGCTGGCCTTATGAATATCGTTAATTAAAACGCGTTAGTGGAAAAAATTATTCCTGGATCTGTCGGTACGATCATACCTTTTATACGAAAAATTTACATCACAAAGAGTATCAATTCAACTTTACGATTGTCGTAGAAATTCAAAATAGAAATTAAACTCGCGATTACACAGGTTTCTCCTTATGCGTATTCATACTAATCTAATATATTCACACTTATCTTTCTTGTCATATTAATTCCCGCCGCTACGTTATGAATAGCAACAAAAACGATAAATCCATCGCGTCTGCGCAGATGAAGTTGTTTCTCTTAAACAGTATAATAGACTGCATGATTATTTTTTAATGTCATGTACAGTATAATAGTGCATAATAGTGTATTGTTCCAAAAGATCGTCTTGCGTTAGTGTCTCCTAGCCTAATTGAGCATGACACTCCGATATATAATATTTATTTTTTAAAATATATTTTAACTTCTTTAATTTTTATAATTAATTAAAATTTATAATTTTTATTTCTTTCCTTTATTGGTATTATAAAAATGTTTCCGTTTCCTTTTTTGAGGTACGAATGTTAAACGAATGTTAAACGAAGGAACACATTTTTATCTGGCTTCCGTTTTTTAGAATTGACATACAAACATTTTATTTCCCGCAAAGATCCGCAGTCCAGTCATCGCAGGTACTTATGGACACAGTTGATGATAGTTCTGCGATTGACCGCATCTTGACTTTGTTATTTTCTACGATGACTGTTTTGTATCACGCGTTTTATACCCACGGAAATCATTGCGTCCGCATACGAAGACATAAACGCGTGGATGTTGCGTGTTGAAAATAGTGATGCGATGGCGCCAGGGGGTTTACGATGAGGTTTACGTCTATTTCGAAGGGTAAAGAAAGAGAAGGCTGCGCGCACCCCACGCTAACCACCTGACGCACCCCGCTCGTGGGAACTGAAAAACTGTAGGAATCTTCTACTTTCACGGTTCTATGTGCACACGTGTACACGACGTATTTATAAAGTTGTAGTTGAAATCCTTAATGGCCGCAGGAACTTCTTCGCGCTGGGCAACACTTGTCGAAATTCGCGCATCGATCTCGCAGTATAATCGAAGTTGCCGAATCTATCTATGTAAATGTCATCTATCTGGACCAAAATGGAGCTATGGAATCTTATTCTTTTCTCGTTGAAGCATTGATCGAACCGAAATCTTTTCGTATCTTCGAATGTGTATAAAATATTAATCTTTGTAATATTTATGTAAAATAATAACCTATTTTTCAATTAAAAATAGTTTCTCGTCGACGAGGAGTCGTTTCTTTTTATTCTGGCCAAGTAGAGATTCATTTATGTTGCAATTATATTATATGCATTAAAATTATATCCGTCGAAGTCTAAAACGTGATTAAAATGATAAATTGCAACAATTGAAAGAACTGTATTTTATAAAGAAAATTATTTATATTAAAATATGATTAAAATAATAAATTGCAACAATTAAAATAACAGTATTTATCGTTTGTTTTAATTCTGAGCAAATATAAAGTTATTCGAATTAAAATCATGCCATTTCCTTTGTCCACCTTTGTTAGCCACTGTATATTAAGTTGCGTCGACCCACAAGAGGTAAAAGACACTAATTATTGGTCGATACACCTAACAAGTCGTTGCCGTCTACGTGTATTTTATTCTAAAAATACAAATTTCATTTCCATCCCACGAGACTCTGAAACAAAAAGCATGGTTCTGTAATCGAAGCCGATGAAACTTCCGGTTTACAGTTGATTTCGTGCGAGCACACGTGCTGTGTGCACGCGCTGGCAACTATTCCTGTGAATCTGCGTTGCATACATGGGAATATGGTGCGTGACAATATTCGTCGACTCACCCGAGAAAACGAGAGATGTTTAATGAGCGTCTACACGGCGTGAAAGTATGCGGGGAGTCTATTACGATTCGAAGCAGCGATCGGCTGCTTTGGAACAATGTTATGCTTAACAGCGTATAGTATTACGCAGCGGTAGTTTATTAGGGTGAACGGCAGCAGCGGCAGCCTCATGTCAATGAATAAGATGCAATTGATGTACACTCACGTGCATTTTCGCACGGTACGTTACTGCCATGATTTATTAACACGTTTCCTTTATTTTTACTGGATATACGTGGCATTTTTAATCCCTCATTTTTGTAATTTAACTATATCGTTGCAGATATTCTGTGCATACCAATTTTTATGAAATTGATTTTACGGTCGTTATAGAAATGTCGAAAAGTCGATTGAGGGAAAGTGCTAAATTTAGAGAATAGTACTGAATTAAAATTAAGGAAGGTGTCCCTTGAACCCTTTGGTAAAAGTAGTACAAAATTCGACCGCAGGCAAATGGAATTCGTGTTCTAAATATTAAATAAAACCAGTTGGTCAACTAAAATTTTAAAAGGTTTTCTATAATATTAGATTTATCATTGACATTAAATGGAGTGAATAAATTTTAGGAATATTCATAAATAAATCCAGAAATATTTAATTTTAAATGAAATTAAAGAAACCCTCTCAAGATATAACTATACGCTCGAGTATGCAATTTTTTCAGAAGAAAACTTCGATTTCCACTTTTGTCAGTTCTTGTTTTTCATAACGCGTTTTCAAAAAACGCGAAATTTATGAGTCGCTCATTATTCAGTTTAAGGTTTTGTAGCTTTGGTTGCAACAGATCAGATGAAAGATTGAACTGGTTCGAACGACTTATGAATATGAACGAATTCGCGGGAATGCAGATAAACAAAATGCACGGAGTATAATCGCTTCCATTAGGCGATGAACTTGTCGGAAGTGCATGGACACTTTCCAGAATTTGATTAACGAAAATAAGGAACGCGAACGTTAAATATCCGTTGGATTAATTTACAGTAAGAGTCCATTGAAACCTTAAAGGAGTAGTATACTGTCTTATGGTGTCACTTTTCAGGCCTCTTTTGAAATTTTCGTTACAGAAATCAGTATACTGGTTTATATATATTATGTTACTGGTTTGTAATATAATATATTTTTTACAAGTGAAAATACTTAATTATGCTAGTTACATAACGAAAGATGTCATTTCTTCATGACGAGTATACTCGTTAAAAACGCCTAACTAGTATCAGATGGATATACATTTTGATATCTTTTCTTTAATTATATATTTTATAAAAGTGTTTTCAATAAAATATTACGAAAATCAAACATGTACGGTGTAATCACATATCTTACACACTTTTCAAAGAAATTGAAACAGGTTAAAAAACAGTAAACCTAAAATAAATATTTCATTAGTATATAGCACTATGATGCTATACACTACGGTGCAGATTTTTGAAATGCAAGAAAATTTATAAATTAACAAGGTCCAATAGCATTTTTATTTGTTTCTCGCAAGAGTAATGTTTTAATTGTCAAAGAAAGTTTCTTTTCATTCTGACTCTTGTAAAATAACGTGTGCAAATAGGAATTTGTACTACTTAAAAAAATAATGACACTTTGTGCTCTAATTTCGAATGTCTAGGGTTAATTGTACGTTTTACAAAGTAGAAAATTAGAAAATGTTCTAAGAAATGTTTTAAGAAATGTTCTTAGAAAAGTCTGCTGACGATCTCTTAAAATTCAATTTTGGTCAACTATGTCTGAAAATAAAGAGAACACAATTTTTGCTGCAAAAAGATACCACAAATTGCAAAATGTATGTATTTATAAATAAAATACATGTTTAAAAAAGTGCAATAATATTTTTCTAAAAGAATTCCTAAGCCTTACTTTTCGCCATTAGGTGCCTAATTGTTTTCTATATATTTTGTAACTTTACACGGATCACAAATGCGTAATGGAAAAATGCATGGCAACCCAGCAAGGAAAAATAAAAGTGTTCTTTAGCAAGATGATACAGAGAAAAGTGAAACAGTGTGATGTGAAAAATTTTAACAAAATCTGCAACAATTCAAAGATTTCCAAGATATTGGACACGTCGCACGAAATGGCAGCAGCGAAATAAAAGATAAAGCCGAGACGGAGAAATAAGATTGCAGAGAGCCAGAAGTAAGATTATTGTAATGCTGAAACAATGGCCCAGTCTGTATGTAAAGGAACATTGTGCTGTTATAGAAGAGAACGTGCCGTGTCGCACGAGAGCAGCGTGCACGCGCGAATCTCGTGTACACCCCATTGCAAAAGTTATGGAGCTCCTGTTTCCAATTGAATGGTAATAGGACTATTGCGGACCTGTTGTACGACTTTATTTCGAATTGTAACGATTTATTCGCCAGCATGGTTTAAATACTTTATTCAATTGGTAATAGGTAAGAATGGAAGTCTTGCGCAAAATTCTCGTTTACATTAAAATTCTTTCCGATTTCATCTCGATATTTTTATAAAAATTTGTTGAAGGGAAAGATTTTTTGCACGAACCAGAAAATTCCTTGTGCTGAACGTAGAGTAGTAATACAATTAGTAATATTTGCATTTTAAAATCTTGCATATATAAATGCATAATGATTCGCTGTATAAAGATTCGTTCTAAAATAAAGAATTCAAATTACTCTCTATACATTCCGTGACAAAAGATATCACATTTTTAAGTTAAATGATTTTTATTTATTTAACATTGAGATCAAAATGATAGCATATTTAACAAAAAATTATGCACAGCAATAAGTCAACCAATGACATTTAATGCTCCCTCTTTGCCTTTCATAACAACCATCATTCTTCTTGGCAAAGATTTATAGACTGTTTTAAATAGTTTGTCGCTTCAATTGTTCTTACTCATCTTGAATACGCTTTTTTAATTCGGCAATATTTTCAATAGAATTTCCAATAGAATTTCCAATAGAATTTCCAAACGTGTCAATATTTCCCCAACAATTTTCGATGACATTAAGGTTCGCAACTTTTGCAATGTGTTCTGCAGCATTATTCTACTGAAAAATATACTTTACGTATATGCGGTACGTGTTCATTTGTTCCTTAATCATTTCTAAATAAAATTTATTATTCGGTATTTATAGCGGTGTCTCGCACGTTTGTCTAAAAACAAAACCCCGATCGCAACGTTAAATAAATAAAAATCACTGAATTTCGAAGTGCTCCATCTTTTTGTCGCAGAGTGTACATCTATCATCGATCTCAGCTATAACATTTTTTTGAGACAATTATTTATCCGAACGTGATCCCGCAATTTTCTGTATGGGCAGTCGTTTAAGAAATGATCGGGGTGTTCCCCTTGGTTGCGAGCGATCTTAACGAGCGAGAGCGGGCAAATCCGTAAAACTTTCGAGAAAGGCGGTTCATTGGTCTGCGGACCACGCGAAGCAAACGCAATTTTCAATGGTACAGGTCGCTCATAGAAATACGTTCGGCCGAATGACAGTCAATGACGTTCATCGGCGCTTCTGCTGTGCCGAGATTGAGACCACGGCTCGCAGTATACATCACGGGCACGTTCGAGCGCGAAATCCGTGGCGCGCAACGAATTCGAAATCGTCGGCCGTGGCGGCGTGGCGGCGTGCGGAAGCGTGGGAACGGACGCTGTTAAGCCTTCTCAAAACAAAACACGAGCTAACTACGTGCCAGTAGAAGGGGGCACGCGACGCACCTGACTACCGACACGGCACGGCACGCCGCAGCGTGGCGTGGCGCAGCGTGGCTCGGCTCGGCTCGGCTCGGCTGGCTTGGCTTAGCATGGCTCGGCGTGGCGCGATGCGGTGTGACGTGGCATGGCGTGGCTTGGCGAGGCATAGTGCGGCGTGGTGCGGCTCGGCGCGGCTCGGCGACCCCTTCCAAGCCGGCTGCCGCGGCCGCAACCTCAACCGCAACGACGCGGCGCGCAGTACACGTGCCTCTTCTCCCCTCCCGACGACTCCTCTTAGCGAGCTGCGCGCCTACACCCAACACATCGCCTGACTGAACGGTTTATTAAGTCGTTACTTGGCCCCTAGCACGCCCCCGCATGCCGCCAAATTCCGCTCGCAACTACTCTTTCCCTCGCTTCGTTTCTTCTTCTGCGTACCGCCACCTTACGCGACCTGCGTTTCTCCTTTTGTCGCTGCTAATTTCCCACCTGTGACGTTCGATGATACCGCGCGAGCATTCGACGAGTACTCCGCTGCGGATTTTCGTGCAGAATAACAGTTGAATAGGAACGTCGAATGAGGCTCTGTAGAGTAGACGCCCGTAAAACGCGAATTCTTCAGGGTTACCATTTGGCCTCTTTTGGAGGACATGTCCTTTTCATTTTGTCCTCGCGTCATTCCTATTAAATAGGAACCTATATGTTGCGTATGTTAATACGAAAATTACGTTATAGTATCAATAACATTAATATTATGACATTAATTTTATAACAATAATATAAACTTATTATCATAAATATATTTAAATTGCTTGACCGAATTACGAAGAAGTTATTCTGTTTTAAAAATTGTTCGAATACTTTCATGTCGCACTGTATGTACAGAGTTGGGCATTATTCGGATTGTTTCGATTAAATATTTGTCTAAGATAATTAACCGAGTGAATTCCTTTGAGTTGAATATTTTATTCGAATAATTCATTATTCGTCATAAATTGTGCTATCTATTTATTCTGAATAATTCGATTAATGCGGAAAATTCTTTATTCGAATAATTCGTAAATGTAATATGGAAGAAATACATGAATAAATTATGAAAAAATATTTTATATTCTATCATTTTTATTCGAACTAAGTATTTTCCGTATGAATTCCTGTACGAATAAATTCTTACTCGAATAAAATCTTATCCGGCATCCGAATGAAGTTTTGGCGAACTCTGTGTATATACTACTATAGCGGCGGGGTATAATCATGTGCCATAGTATGCGGGAAAACGATTCAGAAGAAAACGGTGCAAATACTAATATAAATAGCGATCCACCTCAGTGCAATAAAGAAGTTTCGGAAACTTTCTGAAGCAACCGCATAGCTGTTTAATTCAGCCTTCAGCAGCACAATTGCTTGATATCTGGCCAAATCTCTCTCTCTCTCTCTCTCTCTCTCTCTCTCTCTCTCAAAGTGTTTGTGCTGGCATTGAAAGCAAAAAAATGCAACACGCGCATACTTTTGATCGCGCAATCGGTGCAAGTGAGTAATGTTACAGCCGAGAAGTGGCGAACTTTCGGTAGATGTGTATCGGTTTCACAGACATTCCGCGGGCCACTAGCTGAAAATCACTACGTATACCTCGTTATCCGATCTATCTTCCCCAAGAATATCGGTATACAGGCGGTCGTAAAGATTGCTGAGAAATGCATCGCGATACTCCGAACTACAGCTGACTTCGACGCGTGTATAAACTGTACGCGGACGGAGTAAAAGATTCGCGTAAATTTCGCTACCGTAGGTCAAGATTATCTTGAAGACCGCCCTGAATCTTTACGACTGCCTGGTACGATAAAAATGGTAGTTAATGTTGTTGAAACGACTATGGGCTTCGACCTTTCAGCCGCTACACCTACCGCGTTACGCATCGATGAGGACTGTTTTTTTAGACGACTGTAAGTGTGGAAATGCGCGCGCGCGCATCTCTCAGGCCGATTCGATTATTCTCATTTTATAGAAGTGTGCATACAATCGTTAATGAAACTGTTCCAACGCGTTTTAATTTGTTATCTGTTGCTTTACCATAATTGTATTGTATCTGTTTGATCTTCTTCATAATTTGTTCAAATGCAACACTTATAAAATATATAATTTAATAAACAACATTGAAGTACCTATTCTTTTTAACCAGTGAACTGATTAAAACGTAATCTACTTTTTCAAATCGGATGAATTGATTTCAATTTTTTTGAGATGTTAGAAGCATTAGTTTACCAGACATTGTTTAATAAATTTTTTATTGCAAGTAATAGCTGTTAGTTGGAATAACAAAAAGCTCACATCTCTTAACTCTTAATAATACATTTTATGTAGTATTCCTTTTGCTGTAATTAGTTTTTAACGTAACTATTGTTCCTTAAATTATTTTTTATCAGCTAACAATCGATAATGTCATTCTAATTATGGTGATTATTTAAGGATGCAATCATAAAAAAATTTGACTTTTAAACAAATGGTCAAGGTCGCTTTTATGGAAAGTTTTATTAACAGATCTCCATCGATCTAAAGGTGAAGTTTACGTCTATGGTAGCCATGACATAATCTTTTCTTACACCCTGTGCAAGGTTATGAAATTTTATTCTGTATTTTTGCGCGTACAGGTCATTGCAAGTAACGTAGTAGTATTTGAAACAGAAACAACGATCGGAGTTCCAATAAAGACGCACGAGAAGTTAATTGAGTTAACATCGATTCTCCTTTGACTTCGCTGAACTATATCTTCCTCGCCTTGTTATTATCATACAAGGACATATAATTTCGACGGCGAATTAGACCGGCAGTGTACCTCAGATTGAGGCTTCCGAGAAACCAGCTTTCATTAAAGACTTTTCGTAGAGTCAATTTGAGCAAGTGACAAAGCGCAATTGTGGACATTAGGCGGCGCCGAGTTAATGGACCAACAGCCGAGACAAGGAATCGGCTTGCTCGGTGGGAAAACTTCTCCGACGACGGAGAATTCCCATTTTCTGTTGTCTTTTTGCCGCTAATGTTCAAATTGCTTTGGTTCCATCGAGCACAGGATATATTCATTTCACGGAAAGAAATTGAAGATTCCGACGCAAAAACCGGGCAAGTTCAGATTTTGCAAGTTGTGGGAAATTGAGTAAAATTGAATCTTTATTTTTTACCTTTTATTATTATTACATTCTACCTACCACCGGCTCTAGAGAATCAATCTGCGAGACGACTGCGATGGCTTGACTGCGGATTTTAATTATAATTAAAATGAAAGAAAATTAAAGAGAAGCTTTCTTTCTTGATTAAAAGACTCGCTATAAAAAGAAAAGAAAAATGCTATCAGATCCTGTTAATTTATACGTTTGCTTGCATCTGTGATCAGCTTTTTAGGATAAGTGTGGAATCTATAAATGATTTTTAATCTTCGCACGACTCCATGGGGTTGCAGGAGACCCCACGACATTTTCAAATTGTCTGCAACCGCGTAAATAAATACTAAAACATTGAGGTTTTCGTTGTACATCTAACTCATGCCGTACTTCATACTTTATATTTTGAAAATAATAAATAATATTCTGATTATTAAGATTTTATTTTGAGTCGCTCGCAACCCCACGATGTCACTTATGTCGAAAAATGGAAGGGATTCGTTCTAGGGTTAAATATAATTGATAATTTTTTTATCTTGGATAAATCTACCAAAGTAGTATTATTAACACTTCGTTTACCGGAAGCATGTTAATAAAATTTTTAATTATTTTACTATACTAATAATCCCAAACGAAGTTAATTCTGTTACCATAATGACTTATTGATATTCGATTCAAGCTGCTCGAATATTTCATTAAGAAGATCTCAAGTGTAAATCTTAAACTTCCAGAAATTACTAACAATGTGCTAAAAATAATAAAAACGATAGGAAATTAAAAAAATGACCACGGTACACGTAGCAATGTAAAAATTCCGTTCTCGGTATTACTTTCGCCTATTTTGACGCGATCTTCCAAACAAAGAGCGAATTAGTTGGATCGCAGGAAGTAAAAAGTACAAGAAACGAGACAGGAGTATAATTTAGGCGAGCGGTGTACGTTCTTCTGTGGCACACCGTTCGTTCACTAAAATCTGCCATTTCATGCGCGGCAACCTAGCATTTCCGAAATGAAAAAAAAAGAAAGGATAGAGGCACTTGCTTCCGTTCAAAATAACATGCCAGTTTTTGCCGCGGCGGTAATTATTAAGGCGCAGTTGAAATTTTAAGTGACCTTTGAGCGGGAGATCGGGGTCCTTAGCCTTACATGACAACTTTGTAATAATTGCGTAATACATACATACGACTCGCATGAATGAATGTATTCATAAAGGCGACCCGACGCGGCACGCACGTTAGAGACACAGTGGACTGCAATCTCAATAAGAAAATATGTCTATTATGTTGTTACAATAACGATATCAATTCATTGACTGTCGTGGCACTGTGCGAGCCCATTGTCTTCAAACAACAGTTGAGCGTGTCCGTATTTGACAGGCGGTGTAAGTCGTTGTTTTTCTTGTTACCAGCAAACGGCGTCCGTTCTGCATCATGGAACCTACTAGATCAGAGAACAGGAATCGGTTATTAAAACGATTAACAGGATGTTCGATTATTGAAACATCGATCAATACTCGAATCTTTCTCGGACCTTTCTAATAAAGATATTAACAAAGATATTGACAACTACAGGCCCAATGAAGTTCTTAGGATTATTCTGCAAAATAAAATGTGCTGCATCGATTGCAGAAACTAAACAGCAAGTTCATTTTCTCTTTCTTTATTTTAATAGAATAAAAATTATCCATGGACATTTTGAAATCGTTTTATTCTTTCTGCTACTTTAAATTGCCACCTACGAAAGTTTTAATACAGAACAAACTTGGTTTGATTAGTTATGATTTTTGAATAATGTTTTTGTGTAACATTGTTATGCTAAGTAAAACTTTTGTCAGTGAAGTTAAGGATTTTCCTTTAGTAATAATTTTAATAATAATAACACTACATAATAATAATCAATTTTTATAAGTATATTATTATCGAAATGATATTATTATTTAAAAAACTCTAGTTTTCTTAACATTAGTTCAATGTTATCATAGCTTCAGAAGGGTTTTTCATAATAATCTTCGATATTTATCAATATCGATAAGTATTTAAGTTTCTACAGTGTTACAAAAAAAAAATAAGTGCTTTGAGGATGTGAATATTGCAAATGGACGGGTCACTTTTTCCTCAAACTATTAAAAATATTCAACAAGAATTTTTTACCTTTATGCTTGAAATATTTTTTAATGGTATCGTACTCTATATTGACATGTTCCTATAATAATGCATATGTAGAAATATGTAATGCTATTACAATTTTCTTGAGTTTATTTCATGTTTTCTTGTGCAGTAGCACAGATAACTTTTAAATATACAATTATATATAAGTGTAAGAAATAAAATGATGCACACTCAATTTCTTTAAGTATTGTAATTAATATATGCACAGCATGGAAAGCATTAAATAAATCAGTTAATTAACAATATACTATTAACTGACAACTATGTCATGCTCCTTACAATTTAATTCCTTTAGCCATCATGGTGGACATTTATTAATTACTTTTAAAATTAAGTAAATGCACAGAAAACGATTGGGGATTATTATTATATTAATCAACGAATTTATGAAAACGATTTGTCATTATTTAAGATTGGTACAGTTCCAATTTGAAAACAAAACTAACCAAACATTATTCGCACTCCTTACATTTATACGCAGCAATGAGCAGTTATTGACAATATAATAATTTTCATTACATTTTTAATTGTTCAAATATATAATAAAAAATATATAAATCATAATTAACTGTCATGTGACCGTCACGTAATGTAACAATTCGCAGTATCAATATGTAGCACATAATAAAAGCAGCAGCGCCTCAGTTTCAATGAAACGTCTGAATCGCTGCGTGGTAGTTATCTCAAGGCACTTAAATATGAAACTAATTTACTTTTGGGCAAAGGGTACGACCCTCGCCCTTGTCAAGGGTCAATAAGTCGATGTTATTATTTCTGAGGATAATTGATTTCGTCGGCTCATCACGAATCGTACTTCCTGCGGACAAAGCTGATATATGATGTTTTAACTGGTGGAGTACGTCCTGGTAATTGAATTTAAAGAGCGGAAGCGAAGAAATCTGGTCCCCTTTCGTATTAACCTAATCAAGTTCAGTCGGCGGTACCGTTGCCCGTCGCGGTCACAATAGAGACATTAAATTGTCAGTACGGATTTATTAAACGCGGCGCTGTCATAGAGCCATTTTATCTTAGATTCCGCGGGTTATGGCACCGCGATTGCCAAATTCCTCTCACATTCTAAATGCTTTATAGCGTGTCGAAAATTGGAACCTCTCAACGCATCGATCGCCCGTGAAGTCGACTTTTATTTTGCGTAAACATCCGCAGTCTAGTTGCAACCAAACAGCATTGATTTATAATTATAATTAAGAAAGGATTGCATAGATATTGTATACGTTTTCATTTACGATTATTCAAATTGTAAAGATAAATTTACTTATTCAATGTACATATGTGTTACCTGCGGCAAATATTGCAATAACACTCGTTAAAAATCAGGATAAATGTGGCATGGTTATTATCATAAATTAATATAAAAATATTATGTTGTGTATAATATTTGAGCACAGCAGTATATGTTGTTACAAATAAACACAGTATAAAATTGGGAAGGGAGGCAATTTTCAAGTAACAATTTTATTCGTTTATCGAGAAATAAGGAGACATTGAGTTTCGTAATCTTTATTTATTTCTGTAAAAGCAGGTTTCGTAGATTAATTTGTCGAGCTCGAGATAAACTTTTTGCTACCTCTTTGATACAACATATGTACGAACCAATTAGATTTAAGGTCCAAAATTAATTGCAGAGATATTATTATATCCTTCGTCCAAGTTTGCTGAGTTATTCCTAATGTAGTTGTAGCTATTACAATTGTAACTATTGTAATCTGAAAACGCTGATTGTTTACATTCTTCTATACATTGTACGCGTGATTTTGTGGAAAATAGAAGCTGTATCAGTGACATATTTTTAACAACTAATCCTCCGATTAATTAGGTATAACCGCAAGTTATTGTTTCCTGAACGAAACCATCTTTACAATTAAATCGTACACACTTTTGTTCGACATAATTAACATATCGACCCGTTTGGTTTTAATTATTCCGTTTCTTAAGTGCTAACAGTTTACAATCTCTTAAAAATAATTCCGCAGTTTTGATATCAATAAATAAAAGTTCCATGTACCTTACTGTTCTAATGTTCTTAATATATTTTATTCGTGATCACGTGTAAATCATGATAAGTACAATTTATTAGCATAAAACGGAGTATAAACTGTCTCGAACTTGGTGCAGAAATAATGTCCGATCTTAAATGGCAGCTTCGAAATGCCATAACTTCATTTAAATGAACGTTAGAAAAGTTATTTCAACGATAGAAAAATTATTTAAAAATTGCATATAGCAATATATAAACGTGTCGAAAGTATAAAAGTTATTTGTGGAACTCAAAGAGCAGCGAGAAAGGAAATTAAAAAAAGCGCAAGATTTCGGCCATTATTTTTTAACCTATCTGATAAGAACTTTCACGTAATGTAATAAGCAAAAATACACATTTGTTTAAAAGTTTTCGAAGAATATAGGGTGTCTCGGAACTGCCCTTACACCTGCAGAAGGGTGACTCCCGAGGGGATTTTAAGGAACTTTTTCTTGCAAAATGTTGCAAAAATGTTGCAAAAATGTTGGTCGCGTTTTCGTTAACGAGTTATCCACAATCGAAAAGCGAGTACAAATTGTTTCAGGAATCACCCTTTTCCAGGACACCCTCTATATCTTAAAATACACATATAATATATCGACAGAATAATTTATGCAAATAACACTTATACATGCCGAACCAACGCGTTTATTAGTGTAATATTGACAATTTCGCAAGGAGCGTTAACCATATTTAACAGCCATCAGATATTCGATATAGCATAATCCCGACCTTAATCTGTAGGTGTGATATGATCGTTCTACTTCGTGACTAATATTGTTGTACTGTCCGTTGCTCAAAAGATGGCACAAAAGAAAAGCATAGAACCGATTCCCACTATCCTACCTATGTTAACGCCCTCGCAGAAGTAGAGTAAACGCGTTCCCCTTATTGGCAGCAATGATCCCTTCCTATTAGCCCCAATTTCCAGAAAACGAGGGACTCGAGTCTGGTCGATTATAATCGAGCAACGCCTCCTGATTATTATTATTATTGACTAAGTTACACGTTGAACGAGAGACGTGATTAGATGGAGCTTTGCTCCTCGCGTCGATTAATTTATTGGTCTTCTTGGTTACCAATAGAAGTGGGTTTCGGGAGGTCATAGACAACTGGGGACTACCCCTCGACAGAAATAGTGCCATCTTTTCGGCAACGGACAGTATGTACATATGTACAACATGAAACAAGCATTACTAGTTGACAACATTTAATTTCTATTGAGTTATCAGTCTGCTGTATTAATCCTGTTCGCATATTTGATTTTCAATAGCTTACTATTTCACATTTTGTCATTTCCTTTTCCTTACTTATCTTACATCGATTTTTATGCTCCCTTTCTCGTTTATTTTTCCCGGTGACAGATTTAATGTCATTATTGAGCTGTGGATCTCTATGCATTTATGGAACTTAATTGTAAAACAGTACAGTATTTTCATTGACGATTACGCAGCGGATCTCTATCGAAAATAAAAATTGTCTAAGTTAATTGTAAGATACAGAAGTTACATGGAAACTTTCCTCCTTTAATAATTGCAATAAATTGAAAATAATGTAACAGTATAATAAATTCTTATAATGCCTTTATAGTCCTGTTTTTGTTTCATTTGTATCACGAATAATGCATAAAATTCCCTGTATATTAATGATATTCCTAATTTGTTTATTATAAGTGGACTCCCAGTTTTATAAATCTACAATAAAATCGAAGGTAGGTTTTATCTGAAGTAGTAGAAAAAATTAAATAATTTACGACAATCAATGTGCTGTTTACTACTGAGAATTATTAAAAAAGGAAAGATATTTTTTGAAACAGAAGCAAAACAGTTTTATTTTAAATAAACGAACTGAGACTTAGCAAAGAGATCCGCAGTCCAGTAAGCCATCATTAACTTTGCTATAATCAGAAAGAACTCATGGAGATGCATACTACTGTTAAGGCAGATGTTTACTTCGCGGTGAACTCCAACATGCACTGCCATCGTGCAAGAAATCATGATATTTTCGTCTTGAAAATTACCAGTCACATCGCCGTGTCAGCAAATGGCACGAGTTCTAGTGTCACCTGAACGTATAGTTACCTGTTAAAACAAAAACTAGTAACACGGTAGCACTTGAACGTCGCACTTGTTTTACAAATCCATATTATAATATAATATAATATAATATGACAATATTTATAAATAGGAATGCATGTACGAAAGCGTTCGTGAAACCTCTACAGATCGGTTTAATATAATCTATTTTGATATTTTTTAGTTTTACACGCTAATAAAAGTAGAATATTAATATCGCAACATGAATATAGGCATTGTAGCACTTTCATCGCTAGGAATAGTTAACATTATGATCATAATCGCATTATCGATGACTTAATTTCCACCGACTACAGTGCTATTTCATAAAATACATACTTAGAGCGAATTATTTATGCCAAAGTTTGGGCGATTTATCTACGAAATATGAACACGCATCATGAACATTCATACCTTGCTCTTTATAATTCGTTTTATCGTCAGTCGAATTGAAATGTTCCGACAAAGATCACATTACAAGGTATTAGAACTTCCATCGATCCAGATATTAAAAGTCAAATACTTATGCTAAAGCATTTAAACATGCAATGGTTAACTCCTCGCAAGTATTACCAGTAAGGAAAATTGGAAATGTTTGCTGATTCATTTTTCTTCGCTTTCTTTTTCAATCCTTCGTTTTTTCTAATCTAAATTAGAATAGTACTGCTATTGCGACAGTATGAATATTTTCGCAGCGACGCGAACGGGGTGCAAAGCGTTAATAAAAATTTACTTTGGGAACAATTTGCTTTCAACACTGTGGAGTATTTTTTTTATTGATCGTCTGATATCTATTTTATGTCATAGCATTGTATGTTACAATCGAAATCGTGTATTTCTCCTGTAAGTAAACCGTATTTTCTCGCTTTGCTACTAATTAATTATTATCTATAACGATTATGCAAGAAAAGTTATTGCAAAGTAAAATCATCGTCTTGTATCTTTCGTAAGTACAACCTTGACACACAATTGGCCAAATGCAAAGCAAATGTTAATGATGGTTATCATTAATGATAATGATGATGATAATTCAGTGGTGGCCTCGCCGTAATTAGACTGCGGATTTCATTTATGACAGCAATGAGTTAATTGAATGCGAAATAGCAAAATCATTTAAGCAATTCAAAAATATCATTCTATTACTGTCAACTCATTGAAGTCATTAATACAAGTAATACGTGTCTATGCGGTTCTTGCGTCTTACAATTAATGGAGACAACATTTTTTTACCTAAAGATTCGCAGTCTATGGTAATAATAATTTCTACCGTGTTCCGTATAATTACATACATGTGCGTAAATTATTAATAAACGGAAGTGTAAAACTAGATCGAGTAGATATTATGTACAAGAGTTATCTTATCTATTTGAATTCTAATATTTGGACATTTCAAAAAATAGTTTACGGCTTTGGTTAGAACTCGCAATAAATGATATACTTCCACATATGTCATGTGCAACTGGTGTTACTTTTCTCGACATTTTCGGTAAACTAATGAAGTGGCTGTTTGATACAGTCTGTAATAACGTGTATCGTAAACGCAGAAAGCAGTTACCCGATTCAATAGTTCCATGTTGATTGCAAAATAATTAGGACCGACGAAAGAGAAAGAGCAATACCATTGTAATATGAAATATTGAATCACTCAAAGAGAAGGAAAAATGCCTTTTTTCAAATAATTCAAATATACTACCGAAAAGTAAACAAAAGCTAGCTTTTAAAGATATAATTTAAACAATCAATTTGCGGCTGGTAAGACATCCAAAATTTCATGCGACACGATAATTTTATTCTGTAGTTTTATTTTATAATTTTATTTTGTAATTTTATTTTATAATTTTATTTTATAATTTTTTCTTGTAATTTTATTTTGTAATTTTATTTTGTAATTTTATTTTATGATTTTATTTTTGTAATTTTATTTTATGATTTTATTTTCGTAATTTTATATTATGATTTTGTTTTGTAATTCCATTTATATTTTTATGTTATTTTTAAGATACTCCTTCCAGACACGTTAGTTTCTTTGTAGGCCTTAGTTAAACGTGTGAACAGCGAAATTGTTAGTCGGAAACTAGATAGTCAAATAATATTTACAGTCCGGGCCCAAAAGGACCCGAGCACCGCCGTCCGATTATTAAATATATTCGAACTCGAATGAGTCTAGTCATAACTAGACTGCGGATTTTTTTGTAAAACAAGAATTATTGAATTGAATAAAGAAGGCAGATAGAATGCGTTTTTCCTCTTGAATAATTGAAGTTAATATTTAATAATTTTAAATATCCATTGAGATTTTTTAATTCATTCAATGTTTCTATTACTTTCAATAGCAACTATTTAATTTTGCTATAAACGCATAAAATCCGCAGTCTAGTCATAAAATCCGCTTACGTTAAGTTTACCTGTCCAATACCACCGTCTAACTTCTTCACAGAGGATCGTCAAGTGATAGTCAAGTGATAGTCAAGTGATACTTTTTCCTGCAAAGTTGCCTGAGCCTTTCGATGCCTCTGGATCGATCTCCGCCGTGCTTGTGTTCCCAAGCGTCCAGGAGCATATTGTAATACCTGACTTCGTCGAATAACTCGAGGTACGTGTGCGTATGGCACGTGGGGAAGATAATCTCAAAGCGTCCGATCCGCGCGATTTCGTCCTCGTGTCGTATCAGCACTCTGACATCGCCAGGCGTGAGCTTCTTCAGGATCGACTTGAAGTACTCTCTCCGGTTGCTCATCCTCGCGAAAGCGTACTGTTTCTTCCTGTCCGTCAACGTCAACACGTTGGAGTACAGCTGGTGGTTATAACAGACGGTCTCCTCCTTGTAGCTGGTCCTCAAGATCTTCAGCTCCTTGCCGGTCAGCACGTTCGGCACGTGGAATCCGACCAGGTTCAGGTAATCCTTGGTCAACTGGCACTTGACGATCCTGCACAACGGCGTGTCGGGCTTCATGGACGGGAAAGTGTTGACTTCGAGGAGCCACGGATGATACTTCCGGTCCAGAAGGACGTCGAACCCGAACAGCTGATAATAGTTGTACGAGGACATCGACTTCTTCTTCCAGGCGTTCACCAGGATCGGTTCGGTAGAGATGATGGTCTTCACGGCGATGTCCTTGATCTTCTTCCAGATATCGATCGGATTCGCATCCTCCACCGTCGACAGATAATTCCAGAGGCAACTCAAGGACCACATGTTGCCCTTGCATTTCTCCGGGTCGTCGTTGGCCACAAAATTCGGGCTGCACTTGTTCACGCTGGTGTTCGTCAGGTGCATGAACTTGTTGGACAAGGTGCTCACGTGGTTCACGTACTTGATGGTCGCGAGCCTCACCAAGCCGTCGTTGTAGACGTAGATTCGGAGGGGATCGACGCTGGTCAGCAGCACGTACACTCTTATGTCGAACTTGATGCCGTCGATCAGTCGAGGCTCGGTGATGTAGCGCTGAGCGACCACCAACCGATCGTTCGGCATGTCCTGCAATCGGGACACCAGCTTGATGCCGTTGCCCGCGCAGGAGCACGGCGGCTTCAGGATCCAGATGCAGGCATGCTTCCTTGCGTACCTCTGGAAGCTGGTTTTCTCGTCCGGCAGAACGAACGTCAACGGCATGAAGTTGTAACTCTTGCTCCCGTGCTTCCTCCTCATCTTCTGGAAATTCTTCCAGAGCAGTATCTTGTTACCAAATTGCACGCTATTCGGGAATAGGTTCACTTTGGAGAACAACTGGGTGCGCTGCACCTGGGAAGACAGCGCCTGGTTGCTGAACCAGGTCCCGCACCAGTTCGACGCGCGCTTCGTCGTCGTCCGGAATCCCGACTTCGCGATCGTCGAGGAAATCACCTGCGGGAAATGTCGATTTGCTTGCCACCAGAGCAAGTGTCTCGTGATCACTGGCGGTAGCCGGTCGGTGCTCGCGTTGTCGCGGAAGATGATGAACGGCGGCACGTGAGCGAACAGGCTCCTCCGCATGGGTAGCTGCTGGCTCCTGTTCAAGTTTTTTGACACGGTTCGACGGGGTGGTGTCCACAGATCCGGCAGAGATGCTATCAGCTGTTCTGTGATCTCGGTGTACGCGTAGATTTCGTCGTCCTCCAAGGTATCGTTCGTTGTTAGTTTACCGAAAGTAGTACACGTTCCATTTTCGCGCGAGTCAATTTTCATGTTCGGTGATAGTGCCTTGCGTGCTTGCGGTGCTGACTTGATCGATGGTTGATTTTTGGATGGGTTAACGGGAATTTGAAGGGTTTGGCCGAAAAATAGTGGTAGGTTAACTGTTGACAGGTGGGGGCACTGAAAGTGGGTTGAAATGTGCGGTTCATCTTGAAGAGTGTACTCGGAAGTTGTCCGGTTTACTTGTGACGTTACAGTTATCGATTAATCTAGCTTTTTAATACGGTGTGTTAACCCTCGGACGACAGGCCGCTTTCACGTATCATTGACGATGTGTATGACTAATTTGATGCATTTAGGCAAGAACGGCTAGATGTAATTTGAAGCGGTAAAGAAATTGAAAGGACTTAAGGATATCGATGTATTATACATCGCCTTATCGAAATAGTTACAGAAAGTGCGATATTTCTATGCGATTTTTGGCGCTATCAAATTGGTGGGGATTATTTTTATTTTCCATAATAATCCGCAATCTATTTATGACTATTCGCAGCTTTAGTCGCCGAATTTTCAAAACACGTTGGAAAGCTTGGAAGCTTAAAGGTATCAATGCTTCAAAGTTGGAAAAACTGTTGATGGCTGAGTTCGTGTATACAAGGTGTCCCAGCATCCATGGTACAACTGGTACATTTTTTATGTAGATTCTACATAAAAAAAGGAATCGGAAATAAAGAATAAAATTTTGTCAGTTGATGCTTTTTGTCGTGAAAATCGACTTTGAATATTCAGCGTTTTCAATCATTTTTGCATTGATAAAGTAAGTTAGTAACTAAATTATTAATTGTACTAGTACTATTTATAGTTGACATATTCAAAGCCGATTTTCTCGATAATGAAGTCTCAAATAAAAAAATTGTATTTTTCTTTCGATTTGTTTTTCCATGTAAAATAACCCCCTTCTCGGTTGTGCTACCGGTGCTGGGACACCTTGTATACAATATTTTATGGGAAAGTCGAAAAGGAAAGAAATCGATTGTTGAGAAATGAATAAGAAAATTTGTAAGGGGTGAAAATAAAAGATAAAGATTGTTCCTATAATGTTCGTACAATGTATAATTAGAAGTGAAGTATACAAATATATATGTACTGTTAGAAAGTAATCATATTGGGTCAAACTGACCCGGCAACCGCAGTACGAGGGTTAAATATAACGCGTCCTTCTAGGTTACTATAAAACACGGAATCTCATGTAAGCCTAATTTTACTTTGATTTACACTTTTGAAGCTGTGGACGCGTTTTTAACAATTGTAGTTTAGACTTACGAACCAACGAAGGATTTTTATGCACTCATTATACATATGTTATTTAAGACAATTTTTTAAGGGTGTACACCACCTGGTCGAATTCGATAAAATTTCATACTTTAAAACTGTGTAATAGAAGGATTTTTCAAATTCTAGTATGTCGAAGCGATATTGAAAATTATTGCTTTTGAAAGGGAGATATTTTAGACTTTAAAAAATCTACTTTGTCAAACATCTTAACTACAACTAATCATTTACTTTTATAAAACTGTTTCTTTTCGGTCCCAAAAATTGCGGACTAACTTTTTAAAATTTGGTTCTATGTAACACGTTAACTCGAAATTTAAGAAACATGTTTTTTGACATTGCAGCTAGTAAATCTTAAAGACTTTACATTTATTTAACCATAAATGTCAATCAATTATTATTAATTAAATGTCAATTCATTGGATTTTCATAATTTCTCAACGTTGAATTCTTATAATATTTCAATGTTGAATTTTTCTAGTTAGAAAATCAGAAATTTTTGCTTTTTATAATTGTCGTTTTTAAATTCTTAAAAAATTGAACGCTACTTCGAAGAAGATCTGTGTTTGTTATAGCGAATGCAAGAATTTTTAATTATTTTATTCCTATTGTTTCTTCGAATAATAAAAGCATACTAACAACGTTCTCAAAGTTCGTCGATCAACTTTTTCAAAGTTTTAAAAATAAATATACACAAATTTATAAACCTAGACGGTGGTGTACTCCCTTAGAATAAAAGTTTTCAATGTTAAGACAGCGAGTTAGATGGTACATGAAAGATAAATTGTTGGTTAAGAAACGTTTATTAATTGATCTCCCAATTCTTTTTGTTACCAGTTACTTTCTGTAAATGTGGATTTCCACAGACAGTCGCAATCTTAAACAGAAGTAAGTGAGTTCGACATAAATGATTACATTTTAGAAGTCAATGTAGACCGTAAAAATAGTAAGAAATAAGTATAAGCACATTTGCGAAAATTTATTGAATCAATAAATAATCGGCGTGTATCGTAGATATTTAAAAACACACGAGTATACATTACGTATCGCGATTTCGAGAAACTAAAAAATTTCGTTCAACGTGGAATGCAAGTAATCGTATCCGTATAATAAACGTTATTTACGTGAAAGCTCCTTAAACCTTAATATAATAATTGTAGTTTCTGTAATTTCTAAGTATTACTTAACAGTAACAATAAAAGTTATTGCTCTTTGCGAGAACGATACTTACATATGGCAATTTCTTTACACCTAATTCCGATTCGACGGTATTCAAGATTTAATTCGGAAAGAAATGTTGACCTATCTACTAAATTCTTATCAAAAAATCATACAAACCTGGTGTATGCTCTATGCGCTGTCTATACATATTCTTGCGTAGAACGAAATGTCTTTGCCTACGACTACCCGAAGATCCAACGAAAAAAAAACAAAAAAATCTGTCGACGCATCGTTTCATTGTAAAATGATTTATTAGTATAGAGATTTAATACATCAAAATAAATTTGCACAACCGTGGAAAAAGGCACATGATGCGGTCGTATCGTAACATGGTACGTCGGTACTATTATAGTAACTCGCATTATAACAAGACGTTGTATAGCTTATATAAAAAAGAAAGAAAAGGATTTACAGTTTTCGCCGGTGGACGTGGAAGACGTCGACGGCAGGAATCGATGCCCTTAATTCAAAGTGACGATCATACTTGTTGCGCCAAATGATACTTCGTTTCGCAAAGTTTCTGTAATCTCGTTATCCCTTTCTCGCGGTTATCGCCGTACTTGGACTCCCACGCGTCGAACAGCATATTGTAATACCTCGGAACATCAAAATACTGCAGGTACTCGTGGCTGTCGACGGTGGGGAATATTTTCTCGAACTTGTCCAGCTGCGTCAGCTCGTCCTCGTACGCGATCAGATGTCTGACATCGTCCGGCGTGAGAATGTCTATGATATCGTCGACGTAGTCGTCCCTGTTCCTCAAGTTCGCGTACATCGATTGCTTGGTTCTCTCCTGAAAACTGATGGTGGGCCTGTGCAGCCGGAAGTCCTGGCACACAACGTCGAACTGGTACTTCTGCGCGAGCTTCTCGACGTCCTCCGTCGACAGGTTGTTTGGCAGATGATAACCGACAATGTTGAACACGTTCTTGATCAGCGGCCCCTTGACAGCCATATCCAGTGGCGAGGACGATTGCAGGGACGGTGAGATGTTCACTTCCAGGAGCCAGGGTGTCAAGTTTTCGTCCAGGAGAATATCGAATCCGAATAGCTCGTAGCAACAGTATCTGGAGGTCGTGTTGGTCCTCGTTAGGGTGGTGATGGGCGATTCGACGGATATCATCGTCTTGACCACGATGTCTTTCATCGACTCCCACAGCTTCGAGACGTTCACGTGCTCCTTCTCGAGATAAGACCAGAGCGTCCTGAGCGTCCACTTGTGCCCGGAACAGGAGTCGACGCAGTCGTTGCTGGTGTAGGTAGCGCTGGTCTTATTGATACTGTAATTGGTCAAGTGCATAAAGCGGTCGCTGAGGTAGTTTATGTCGTCGTTATACTTGACCGAGGCGAATCGCACCAGGCCGTCCGGGTAGAGGTATATCCTCAACGGATTGAAGCTCGTCACGAGAACGTAGAGGCGCAGATCGAACTTCGCGCCGCTGATCAGCTTTGGTCTGGACAAATACTGTTGCACGACCACAGCCCGTTTCTTTGGTATCTGGGACCAGCGGTGCACCACCTTGATCCCGGTGCCCCTGGCAGAGGCCGGCGGCTTCACGATCCACTTCTCTTTCTGGCTCCCGAGCTTCTTCCAGACTTGCCGGAAGCAGTTGAGGTCCTGAGGTAGTACGAAGGTCCTTGGGACGAAGCCGAACTCTCTGATCCCGTGCTTCATCATCATCCAACTGAGGTTCCGCCACAGGCGGTCCTTACGGCCGATCTGGAACGTTCCCGGGAAGTGGTTGATCTTCTGCGATTCCTTCAGTTGCTTGAAGCAGACCGACTTCATGTGCTTGCCCCACGTGCCGCACCATTTCTGCGACTTCTTGGTCAGTCGAAAACCTGAGTTCACCAAGGTACGACGTACGATTAATGGAGTGATCGTGCTCAGACGCCACCTCAGGTGTCTCGTTACTTCGTACGGCGCTGTTGGTCCCTTATAGTCGAACGACTGGAATTGGATGAATGGCGGCACGTGCGGGAATAGGCTCCTCCTGAACGGGCTCTTGTCGCAGTTGGCAGCGGTCAGCTGGTCGATCGTTAGGTGAGCTCGGTCGATCTCGATGTATGGCAGTATGTCCTCCACTTCGTCCTCGTACTGGGCATCGACGTCACCTCCGTCGATGCTATTACCGATGCTCGCGATCTCGTGGTGGTTGTAGGCGATTACGTCCATTCCGATCAATCTGTAACATCTACCGTAACATACATGTCACTCTTATTGTATCTGTGCCACGAGCGAGTTCGACGCGACGTTATTTACGGTGGCTTCCTCACTTTTATCAACCCCCGTTCAACCTATAAATGTCACTTACGGTTCCGCGGCCACAAGATATCGATAATCGTGCGACAGGCGACAACTTCTGCTGAACTTACGGATTATCGTTGATCCTCAAACACGAACGTCTCTCACGATATATTCTCAGGCATGATTCAGAATTACATAACCCTTCCATGGTGTTGTTTCGGGGTTGTACGACCGAGA
>CM052154.1:3766945-3781201 GCA_028455555.1 Augochlorella aurata
TAAATTTTGGGTGATTAATTCGACTAATTCATATAAATGGTGAACCATTTTTTTTATAATTATATATATTCACATTGGATGAGGTATATATAATAATAATAATAATAGTAACAATAATATAATAATTATTATAATAATATCTATAGCAACTGCATTTCTTGGTTATGCATTACCCTGAGGACAAGTATCATTCGGAGGGGCTACAGTTATCACGAATTTACTATCTGCTTTACCCTATATTGGTTTGATATTAGGAAAGTGAATTTGAGGAGGATTTTCTATTAATAACACAAAGATTAATAATACCGAGATGCATGTACGTAATATACGAAAGTTATTTAAGTTGCGTGTTATACGAATATTCCTGGACACGAATATCAGTTTCTGCTAACTAAAAGTAACAAATGTTAAATATTTGGACGCACTATTTAGTTCTGTACTGTTTGGATTTGCAGTGCGATAATGTGGACTGTTAAACTAGAATAATAGAAATATTCTAGTGGCGAGTATATTAAAATAGACATTGTCACAGAGCTGAGGGAAACAGATAACCGAAGTGGTCAAGATCATGTTGTTCGAAATGAAAATGTTTGTTTGAATTTAGCGAAAGGCTTAGGGATTAAAATTGGTACAGAATATAAACAATCCGATATAGTATATACAACAACCACATATTTGTCACGAGTAGATCGCGTATCTGTATTTAAATATAATTAATTCAACTTCAATTTCATTGATCTCGTATCGAAATTTTTAGTTAACAAAATTCACGTTATCAAGTAATCTATAAAAATAGAATCTGCATGAAAATTCAAATGTAGAAAACATAAGAGAGTAATTGGTAAGTATAACATAGTGATGAATAGACCACAGATTTTTATACAAAATAATCCTCATCAATTGTGCAAAACAGGAGTTGAATAAAAATGTATCTTTTCTTCTAGTAGTCTTAATCAATTAAAAGTATATCTAACTAAATATACTAAATATATCTGATGTCTTCCAATTTTGCATTACACTGATCAATTTTCGTCATAAATGCGTAGAATTAGCAGTCTAGTCATAAATCGCACGATCGAATACCCAATGAATTGTTTAAAGCAATAAAACTGTAATAAAAAAAGAACTTCCCAAATGTTTATATAATATTATCCACAGCATCGAACACGTTGTTCTTACCGAAGTTATCCTGAGCAGCAAGTTCGCCGCCTCACTTTTCCATTGTCTTAAACCGGCTAATCCGAATTTCACTAGTTGCACTAACATACTACACCGAATTGTCTCCCCGAACTGTTTCACTTCGGATAATCATCGAAATACTCTGCTGTGCCGACGCGCCGCCGCGAATTTCAAAGGAAATTCCAGAGAAATTGGAGGAATTTGCCGATTATTATATTCAGTATCGCAATAATTGAAGGTATACATCAGAAATTCTCAAAGGACACGTCTGGCACGGTAAACCCCATACTTTGCAAATACGACCACTCCCTTCGCAATTGTACCCGAGGTTGCAGAACGATTTATTCAAGGACTTACAAACCGATCGCCGCCGGAAGACGAACGATGTGCTCGCGAATGCGAAGGACAGTTTTTATCGATGATCCACCGGAATTAGGTTAACGTATAAATCGAAATCTTCGTCGGTGTTCAACAACTACTATGTTTTCGTATCCGAAGAAGTACGCGCAGCCACCGAAACCGTTCAAATTTCAAGTCTACCGTTAAAAATCAAAACGAGTGATACGGATCGGACAATTTTAAGGAATGTCGCCCAAAAGAATTCTTACAAAATCGAAGAAATTTAATTAACGAAACTAGAAAGATCCTCACATTCGAAAATGAATCTTGGAAGCTACTCAAAATGTGGCGTCACCCACATGCGACCGACGCGGCACCCAACGCGTTGGACGATTTTGTACCATAGATAAATGAAGACTGCTTCAAGAATTTAAAGATGCTATATTATTACATGCAACTGATTCAAATAATTAAAAAGCAAAATAAATATGTACTATGCTCTCCTGCATCTTTCAGTTGTTGCAGACAATTTTTTGTTTGCACGAAGATCCGCAGTCTAATGATGACAGTGGAATACTAGGTGACAGACCTACATTCAACAGGTTACGAACACCTGTTGCTCGACGGTGCCATTGACAGACGCTAGTTCCTAGTCAGAATGAGGACTCTAACTTTGAATAATTTTGAAATACCGTACGAAACGTTATTTTCCAATTAGAAGTTTCATGGTAGGTATGTAATAGGTACGAGTATAAACCCTTAAGAGCGTAAACGATAAGTAAAAGTGTAAACAATAAGTAAGAGTGTAAACGATCAGTATGAATGTAAACGATCAGTAAAAATGTAAACGAACGGTAAGAATGTAAACAATTACTTATTGTTTTTACTTAAAGTGTACTTTACTTTTACTTAAAGTGATAAGAATGTAAACAGTAGATATAGGTGTAAACAATAGATAAGAGTGTAAACAATAGATAAGAGTATAAACAATCGGTAAGAACGCAAGCAATAGGTAAGGATCGAGGTGCAAGGTATGATCGAAGAATGACAATTCGCCAAATATGGTTCAAACAATCTGTTTATTCCAGTATCGCGTGGCGTGCAATCGGTTTTAACAAAAATAAAAAAAAAGAGGGAACGCCTAGCATCGTGTTGCGTACGCAAAGTGTTTAAAAATGAATCTTAAACATAACAAATTAAAATTTATATAATAATAATCCTTCTACATTATGAGAAAATAATTATTTCAGGTACAAAATTGAACCCTATCACAGACATCACTTAAAGCTTTATTACCTATATACAGTGAGTAGAAATATAGAGATATAGAGAGACAGAGAGGAAAACAGTTCGACGGTGCCATAATAATACAGCTTACAAAAATCGTATCTCTTTAAAAGGTAATATATAATATACCCCGACGGCGCGAGGCTCAACAATATTCAACGTATGGAAGACAAATGATTCGTCGTTTTCCCTCCTATTCGCAACTCGCTTCTGCATCGACGACGAGAGCTTCTTCACCAGGAAGGAACAGTACATTCGAAGGGTTTTAGTAGTAATAGTAGTAGTAGTATTATCAGCAGCAGCAATGGGATCTCGCTGTTTCTCGATCACCATGGTCTCCAGACGGCGTTGGAGGACTCCGAGGAGTCGCCGGAGGAGCTGGCCACGCTGACAGGACTCTGCGGTGGCGTGTAAACGTTTTGCGGCACGTTGACCATGACGTTGGTGGCCGGACTGGCAGCGGCGGAGGGTTTGCTGACAACGTTGACAGGGGTGGAGGCGTTGTTCGTGCTGCCGACGGAGTTCGAGGCTGGTCCTTCGAGTCGTCGGAGACAGCCGCCGAGGTGTCTCATCAACTGTGCGCCGGCAGCCGGATGAATCGCGGCTGCGACGGGAGTGGACAGGAACGAGGAGACTTCCTGCGCGCACTGGGTAAATCCTTCCCGGAATCTGTCCGCGTAGGTGTTCTCCGGCGTGAGGGTGAGTCTCCTGGCAGCTCGGAGGGTGTGAAGATGACGGACGGTCAGCTCGAGGATGTCGGCCTTCTCCAATTTGGCGACGTTCTCGCCCTCGGCCTGGAGCGCCGTCACCATCAGGTCCTTCAGCTCGTCGAGGCATCGGTTGATCCTCGCTCGCCTCTTTCTCTCCAGCATCGGCTTCATGACCTTTCTGTACTGGTAAGTCCTGGACACTGGCTCCTCGTACTCCATCCCGCCGACCGGCGTGTAACTGGTGTGCGGCGCCATCGTTCAGGCGGTGATAACAAACGTCTCTTCTTGGTCACTCGACGGAACTGGTCACTTGACACAACGAGCTCGCAACGAGCGAATCGGATCGAACTATCGATGGGTATCTCGGTCGGAACGGCAACGAGAGGCTCGAACTCTCTCGAATGGCCGAAGCAATGTGCGTGTTAAAGGCGTGGGTGGTTCGCAAGGCTAGGACGTCTTCTCGGAGTGCCGAGAGTGCGTTCGCTGCCGTGTTTACGACGGTTCTGAGTCTTTGGAGCGGACTGACGCGGTACTTATACCTTCGACCGTATCCCTACCACGCTGCCGATGACTCCGGGGACTCTACACGGAACGGAGAGAAGGGTGTAGGCCGCGGCGGGGCGGGAAGGGGGAGACGCACGACGCACGAGTGAACCCTGCAGCCCGTGCACAGCCAGCCAGCAGCCGGAGCGTATCGTGGGAAGCTCGCGGGCCGAACAGTTCCCACAGATCGGGGGCCTGTTGGGCCCGGCACAGGTTCCCTCCACGCTCCACGCGTCTCTCTGTGTTTGTGTGTGCTCACTCGACTGGCGCAGGGGGCCCCTTCGGTGGTGCCAGCGCGGGAGAGGACCTTTTCGTGCACACCTGCATGCTCTCTGCCTCGTGGAGAATGGGGATCTCGATACCGCCGCTGTTGCTGCTTTTGCTTCTGCTTCTCCTACTATTCCTTGTCCTGCCCTGCTCCCCTTTCCGTCCTCTCCAAAGTCCCTCTCCCCCTCTCTCTTTCTCTCTCTCTCTCTCTATCGCGAGCGCTCTCTTTCTCTCTCTCTTTCTTTCTTCGCGCCGCAGCTCGTGGTTCTAGCCCCGAGCGAACCGAGTCATCGGGGAAAAAAGAAGCGGCGAGCACACGCCATGTCGCGCGACCAGCACGAGGACGACCCGCGCGATCCTCTTCGATCCTCACGCGCTCCACTCTTCCGTTTGTCCTTCTTCTCGGTTTTCCCGCCGTTTCTCTTTTGCTCTTTCGTCGCGCGGCACGCTCGTCGCCGACATCCACGATACCACCGCGCAACTGCTACTACGTCGCGGTGAAATATGCTCGCGGAGCATTGTTTTCATTCAGACTAGTCAAGCCGGTTCGCGCTCGCGAGCCACGCGCTGTTTCTTATTCAGGGACTTCAGATCGGTAGGAGTTTTATGCCGACGTTGAGCTATTAACGCTTTGCACTCGAGCGGCGACTCCGAAGCGACGATAACAATTGCTACACTATTTTCAACAGAATTTTTACGTTATTACATTTACCTGTATCCGATAAATTGTCAGATAACAGAAGTCTTCTATAATCATACACGTTCAATTTCGTATGTGTCAAATAGAAACAGTCATTTTGGAGTTGTGATAGTCTCGATTGCAAAGGGTTAACACTTTCCACTCGGAACCATTTTAACACTAAATCCAAAATTGCTTTTTCGATCTACAGTATTTGCGTTTCAGGTTTATAATTATTGCATTTTATGCAGTTGGAACTGAGTCTGTGTCGAATCGTACCTAGAGTTGTTCTTTTAACAGTCTTTTAAGGATAAAATGTAAAAATTAGTTTGGAACTTTTAGTAGTGCTTCAGAGTTATCACTCGAGAGCAAAGGCTGCTCAATGACATTTATTAAAAATTGTGTCGGAATCTTTTTCGATGATCTTTTTCTTCACTTTTCATTAAATGAAGAACTACGTTACTTAGCAAACCATTGAATTATTTATTTATTTATTTCATGGATCACTTAAGGGGTTAACACTGCATTTACCGGCAGTTGTCCAATAGTTCTTTTTAAATCGGAGATCAACAATTAAGAATTTCCTAAAAGATCATTCAAAAACTAGAATAATCTCAAAATTAATAAAATTTCTAGAATGATATTATACAACAGGTTTTTTTCTTCTCACAGAGTCTCTTAGCGAAAAGAAATCACCCAAAGTGCCGCGAATTAAATTATAAACTCAAAGTGACTATTACATTTCTACTAATATTTAAACAAAGACCAAAAACGGTATAAAGAAAAACTATATTTTCATATGTAAATTTTTATATGTATTCTGTTAATTTTTCTTTAAATATCATCAGAACTGTAGACGTTACTTCGAGTCTATAATCATTCACGCCATCGTATACTGAATTACACCGCGTTCTCATTTAAACAATCGCGAAGCTATTGTAAAATATGGCAGATATTTTCGAAGAATTAGAAGCATCCAGCCGACATTAGAACGCGACGATAATAGAAGCGACGATCCTGCATTCCAGTGTAGTCGTCATTGAAGTCGCCGATTGAAAATGTTTTAACCTGTAATGTCGAGCGTCGCTGCTTCGAGATCTGTGCCGATGAATAAAACATCGGTGGTTTCATATTTATGGGGGAAACCTTGCGAAAAAATGTATTTCTTATGCTCGGCTCGAAAATGCGTGCAGCATGCTCGCACGCATCGCGTGGGAGTCGCACGGGTGTCCAAGTAAGGTACAAGCAGAAGCCGCTGCATTTATACCGGTCGACGTGCCGGGTTACATTATATTTCGTTTAACGCGTCGTAGGCGAAACGCGCGTCATCGTCGTCCGCCGAAAAACATTCGCACGATCGCCGATACACGTGCGCGGCGTTTAATGAACCGTCTCGGGCGACATGAGGTTCGTTTCGGATGGAATAAAAGTACCGTTCGTGTTTTGCAACTTTCACAAAAACGGTTTCGTCACCGGTCAATTAAAGACGAATTCGAATCCATCAGGACACGTTTACTACTTCCAATTGCGCTTCTCCGGCGCTGCAGTCGGCCCATAAAACTCCCGGACTTGACCAAGCTTTAATTGCAGGGCACGTTTTAATCCAGACGAAGTCGGGTCCCACTTAATCCGATCGTTGATGATCCGAATTTTCTACGGTATACGATAAATTCAGTTAAATCCTCAGGCATCTTTTAAAGCGACTTTCGGAATGTTCTGAAGCGATGCCCTTTTCCCGCGCAATTAACGGAGTAAAGGCGTGTGAGTTTTATACCGCGATATAATTTTCGGGGCGTATGACGGCAGTCTGCAAATTGTATAAAACATTCAATTCTTGGTGCGACAATTCCGACTTTTTTAAAATTTCTTTTCTTAAGACTATACCTATCGAACAGTAAAATTGACAGGCGTGTATAGCTAGACAAGGATCAAAAGATCCAATTTATTTAGACTTCGTACAGGTTTTGTTAGAGTAGTTGTTCCAATAATGCAATTTATGCATCATTTTCTATGAAAATGTCTTGATTGTTTTAATAATTTTAAAATAAAGAACGCTTGCCGTACTTTAACGAGTCTAACTCGTAATGGAGATTTCTAGTACGATCAGTTAAGTATGAATGTTATTCCGTTCTTGTAACTTGGAATCAAATTCTGTTCTCTCCTCCACATTATTTAAGTATTCACGGTAATGGAGGCAGGCGATACAAATTTTATTGTTTTATTATTATTACTTATTTTAGTACAAATTTTCTTCTCCTTCTAAGATTTATTACTATAATCAACGAACTTCTAGTCATCATAACTGGGAAGCAAACGGAACAGTCTAAAACGTGTTGCTTTGTAATAACTGCGGATGTTTATGCAAAATAAAAAAGAGATAAATTCATTCTTCGTATAATGGCTTTAAAATATCAAAAATAATCTATTAACATTTCTCGATACTGTTAATCGTATTAGTATTTCATATTACATTTACTAAATTTTGCCATAAATTCGTAAAAATCCTCAATAACGACAAGATCGAATTTATTTCGACTTCTCGCCGTTTCTATCATAGTGCGTGCTTCGCTGAGAAATTTTTCAAGAAATTTCGAGCGAAAATAGCTTCGGGTGCAAAGGGTTAACAATTCTCGAGCCGAGTATACCCGGGAACCGCAGAATTTTCCGGATAACCCCTGACAGTGCCGCGAAGGAGCTCGGGGTACGTAATCTCTCCGTGCGCTACTATCGACCGAAATGAAAAAAGCATCGGTTCGTCGAAGATGGTAAACCGGATTTCCCCCTCGAAAAAAGGATAATGCGTTTCGATGTGTGTCATGCGACATCATCAACGTCGACGAGGAGCGTCCGAGGCATTGACCAACAGCAAAGGCAGGCCACGCGCGCGCGCCGCATCGGCACTTGTCAGCACGCTAGGCACTCGCATCGACATCGAATTTTCGATAAGGAACGGGTTTCTTTGAATTGTTTTTGCGCGGCGGGGAGCGGCGGGGAGCGGCTGGGAGTCGGCGGCTCGGGTTGACCGGTTTATTGGAATCCAGGCTGAGTCGTCGGCTGGCGTATCGGCGCGACTAGACCCGCGACACTTGTTGATTCACTGGAATACCACCGACGCGGAGCACGTGCAAGCGCGTGTCGCCCACCACGCCCGACGCGACGCGACGTCCCACACTGATTCGAGCAATGGAAAAAATCGAAAAACCAATATCTTTTTCATTTCTTTCTTAACAACATAATTGTAATCTAGAATCTTTATTCACATATAAACAATTGAAAAAAAAAACAAGAAGTAACCCTCAACGCCCGGGAAATATATTAGTATGGACAGAGAGTTACTTGCCTCTGCTTCATCAAGCATTTGCCTGTTAGGGGGAAGTTGTCAATATCGTATCAGTATCGTAAACGTTATTAAGGTACTTAGGTCGAAAATTGATTAGTTTAGGAGATATGATGTTTGTTCCGAGCGCCCATAAGATCGAATCATTATACGACGTCCCGATGACAGTCGTGGCACGGTGGTACCCATCGCGATCCTGCCGAGACAAAAGTCGGGCGCCGACATACACGCATATCCAATTAGTAGAGGATAGTCGCCGAATATGGAATACCATTTTGTTTCTCGCATTGCATTCTTACAAATCAGTCGCGACAGATGAAAGACCTGTATGCGTGTTCGGTCGCATACAGTCGGGGGCAGATATAACGTGTACACCTTTTAACGCTGGCGCTACCGACGACTGCAGTATACCTACTGTGAGCAATTTTTATATTGATAATTGAGAACTTGGTATAAATGTTAATTGGCGAGTGTTGTGTGAAAGAACCATTAAAGGTAGTATGCGCATAAATTATTGATTGTGGTAATTGACACGGCAGATATTATTTTCGATTCGTTAGATATTTAAAGTTAATCGTTATATAAATTAAATTATTATCCTTTTTTTTAAATTAATACAACATGTAAGTTAAATTAATAAGTCGTAAACGCATTTCATGCGTTTTTATATGTCTAAACTGTCTACACTGTCACTGTCTACTAGATCACTGTCATCGTAATTGGTATCAGAACAATTTTTTCCAAATTATGTATTTCTTCCAGTAATTAACTGCTTAGTAAAAATTTGCCCATAGTTTCGAAGTGGTTTTATGTGAATACTTCTGCGGGTCGCGATGAAAAATAGAAGTCGGATTTCCTAAACATATTGCAGCACAAAATAACCTTTTGCAATGCAAGCGTTTCATTCTGACATTGCGAAATATTTTCTGCGAATGAAAAAATTGAACCAATTTTTCTACAACGTATTTTTCAAAGGGACTGAAACAGCTAGCTGATTAAGCAATGCACCCAAGAATTTTTACAAAAATAGCAACTCAAAATCCTGAAGCGTTAAATCAATTTTGCGATCAGTTTTAAAATCAGCGTGTCAAAATCTACGGGAAATACTGTATAACTTGTCATTAAAAAAAGTCAAACTATACACGGTAATGGATAAATCACAATTTTGTTGAAATATTTCAAGTATAACATAAATTGTCAAGGTTGGACAATGTTCATAGTACATTCTCTCTATTTTTCCTTATCTATCGACATCTCAGCTTTAACGTAAGAAAATAGCATCGCTTTATCTCCTTTTTATCAAAAGTTGTTTGATTCGACAGAGAGCTCTGTCATTTCACCCTCCTGTGCGCCGCAACCCATTGCAACCCGCCGCAGTCCATCGAAACCCGTCGTTAACCCGTCGCAACCCACGGGTCAAAGCTCGCTTGAATCACGAGTTGGCGAACAGAGACTGGTCGGACGAAGTCGGCGTCGCCGTCCGGACCAGTTTCTATTCTCCCCGATGTAGAACAATTGAAATAGCGTGATCGCGAATCGTCCCCTTTAACCGATTCCGCTGACCAAAATACTCGGGTTAAAGCACCTGTGACGTGTACACTGTCGTGCACCCTTTCTCATAAGCGTTGGGTCACCTTGCCGCTTTGACGCTTACTAATTGTAAGCGTTACGCAAGTTTGTTAGGACTCGTGAACAAAAGCGAAGAATTTTTTGTTTAACGCTGGATAACGAACTCGTCATAATCTAGATAACTAATCTGTTAAAATGACGAAGCTAATTATGGAATTATGTAACTTTCGCTGGTCAGCTTACGCCGCGGGATTTCCTACTTCCGACTTAGCATTCGAAGTTTTATCTAGGATGAAATAGAAAATATTTTATCATTATTTTGCTTTTACTATTCTTGTTGAGAAATTAAAGCGGCGTCTGGTCCGTTGATGCTGAATCAATAAATAAATAAATAAAATACATTTAAAATAATACTCTTTTAAATTAGAGAATGTATTGTTATCGTTTCAGCAATTTGTTGCAATGATTCCAAAGCTTCGATAAGTAAAATTTATGTACCAATTGCAATTTTTGAAAATGAATTTTTAAAAAGTTATTCCGTGCTCGAATATTTTCGTTAGAGACTGTCTATTCAAACGTCACATTGCATCTGAACTAATGACTAGATTGCGGATATTATGCATTTATGATAGAAATAGGTTGACGAAATTGGCAACAATAGGAAGATTAAAAGAATTTCAAATGACTTAGAGATTATTAACAACTCGTTAAAATGATTAAACAAAGAACGAAATTTCTATGCCGTTCCTGTTTTTGGTAATTTATGGTGCATTTGCTTATTGCGCATCAAGACCAACAGTATACTAATAACTAACAAACAACAATTGAAATTTAAAAACATAAATTAGAAAATTAATGTGACCAAATATTTGCAAATACAGAATGAATTGCTCAAAATTTTCATCTAAAACATCTCTGTTGCGTTCATTGTTTTTAGAAAGTGTCTACGAAAAAAATGTTCGACTCAGGGAAATAGTTATTGTAATAGAAGAAATGTTGCTCTTAAGGTCACATTTTTTAAAGTGTCGAGGTCATCGTCGTAGATTCAAGTGTAATAATATATTCAATAAAAAATTAATTTAACCACGTGCAATGTGCTGACCACCATCAAATGGCACAAGTTGCCATTTATATTTTACTGCAGAAAAATAGTAAATTCATTATTACTAACCGTAAGCTTGAAAAATGAATTCTTCCCGCTAAATAGCTTCCAAGATAAAAATACACACGCACGAGTAGTGTTTAATGTTAATTAATGAGCAAATGGAAATTCCATCCTTAACGAGTAAAATTACTTAGTAATTTTATTATATCTTGATAAATTGCACTAGAATCAGAGATAACTCGCGGGTCTTAAAAAGAAAAGGAATTGCTGCTGTGCGTTGATAGCCGCCGCCTCATCCATATATAGCTGGTGCAATTAAATTGATTTTTCCGTTCATATATAGGCCGTTCCAAATTTGGTTAACATCTGTAAGATGCAAAGAGGTTAAAAGAACAGCCGCTACGAGATACAGTCGGCCACGAAAATATTAAACGCTACTAACGAAGTAACGAGATCTTGCCATTTTCACGATCCTTAATTGTTTATAGCTTGTAACAACGTTAACCAATTTCGATAACATTTTCAACGCGAACATAAGTTACAGAGATCTACAACATGCAATATTTAAGGTTCAATTATTCGCTTGCATGAGAAAATCAAGAAATGCTTTCTTATTCTTATGCTGTTTTTTAATTTTGATTTTTGCAAATTTTTCTCGACGATTGTTTAGTGGACCGAACACTCTAAGATTTTAAATAGATTTCAAGTCATTCGGTCAAATATTTAGAAATTTATTCCGTGTTAAATAGAGTCCGAATATTTTTACGACCGACTGTATCTTCGCTTTCCCGTTTCCATACCAACAAATTGATTGTTTCGACTTTATGGGATTGTTATTAAGTGGGGTCGACCTTCGTAGTATGAGACCCCTGAGCTCAAATAGAGGAATTAGTAAAAATAGAGGAATTTATTTTTGTTGGGCAAATCTATTAATTAATGCATAAATATACTTATACTGTTAAGGCATTAGTCATATTTCATACTATTTAAAATTCCAAATTTTAATATATTTATATAGCGTGATACTAATTGTCATGTATCGTCATAAACAATTATTTCGTAAATCTTCTCGCATCTAATATAAAATATACTGTTCATTTTTAATTAACAGTTTTAATATTAAACTAGCCTACATTGAACATTTCTTATCATCCAATCTATCGTATAGTTTTAATTATTATAGATCCAGTGTTGTTTAAATAAATATTGATGAAACAGTAACATATTCAATTATTAATCATTTAAAAATTTTTCGTCAATAGCTACGACGGCTTTTTTGTTTATGTAGTATAGAAATACCGAGTAATGAATTCGTTTTTGTTATTAACTAAAATATTAGTTGTAAATTAATCTAGTATTTCGTTTTATTTTCAGAATCTTTTTCAGAATGCAGAACAAATTAAACAGTCGCTAAGTGTTTAACGCGTTTCGCAGTTACGTATAAATATTTCCCTAATATTCTAGAAAAAATTATGGCGATTGAATAAAAATTAATCCGACAGCACTTAAACAATCCCTCGCCAACGACTGCCATTAATTCGAAAACTCGATTCTAAATGTTGTTCCGTTTCATTTCAAAGCGTTTGTTCCATAATTTCTATAATTTAATCATGGTGACGCGTTTCATCTCGCGTGTATTGTTGTAATGTAAGCGCATGATAACTTGTGATATGTACTCCAGGAAGTTTCGATTGAGATCACTGTCGCCGACAAAAGCAGTTACCGGAAAGATTCGTCAGCGGCTAGATTAGATTAAATATATAATTATGTAATGTAATAGTATTTGGAATCAAAATTTCCTTGTCAAATCTCAAAATTCACAGATCGAAAAAGAAGCATGACCATTTGGAAAAATATTCTTTCATCTTTGAAACAAAGAATATGAAAGAATGTTTCCACGCTATTTTTTACAAGGAGAGTTGAACAATCAATTAAGAAGCTTCTTGTTTTGTCAACTTTTGATATCTTACGATAATCTTTTTTTATCGGTCGCAGAAGAATCTTTTTAAATTGAACGTGAACAATGGTGATTCAGATTAAAAAATAAAGTTGAGGTTGGTGTAACAAATGATGGAAATTGATAGTTATATAATAATAGTGAATTGAATAATGAATCAACTGACAAAATGTTTTTAGTTATTATACTGGTCTTTTAAGCTATTAGATGATATTAGTTACGTTATTGTGCAATGTATATAAATGAAAATGAAATGAAAATTAAATAAAAGTGAAACGAAAATGAAACGAAAATGAAACGAAAATGAAATGAAAATGAAATGAAAATGAAATGAAAATGAAATAATGAATAAAATTTTAATATGAATGGATTAGTGAATAAAATTTTGGTTTCATGAATTGATGAAAAAATTAATAAATGAAGTTCACCACATAATCGTATAAAATGAGATTTATCAGGATGCTGATTATTTTAACTGTCCTAAATCTTGCAATAGAATGTCTAACATGAACAATAGTTCATGTTCAACTTGATAAATAGCGTTAGACACTTGTGAAAGAGTACTATAGTAGTCGAAATGAAAGGTGCTAGAGAATATTGAGTTTATGCAATTGTGTTTATGGATGTAGATCAAGCATCTCAGACTGTATAAAACGATAGTTTATCCGCTCCCCTAACAAGAACAACGAAGCGAGCATGTAATGCTTATTGTTAGAACGCACTTCACATTTCAACAGAATAATGCCACCTCTGCTGTCGGCCACGGTGCCAAATTCGTTAGCGAATAGCTTTCACGTGGGAATATGTTACTTTTGGGTCTGCCAGCGTTAAATCTCTCCGCGTTTCAAATATCCAAATACAGCGCGCAGCAAAGCTTAAACAATGCATTTGGTGCTTCCCGTGACTTATATGCATGCTGAAAATTTCATTGAAATCGATTGACGCATGATCAAGCTACAGCCACTGAAATGTGTAAAAATGATCTTTCTTGATAGAAATACCAGAGAAACTGTGATTTTTAATTGTTTACAGCTCGTATCGAGCGATTTCGATGAAATTTTCATCGAAGCATATAAGCTACGAAGCAGTACAAAATGCATTTTTTAAATTTTCATTATAAACTCGGATAAGAAAGTAAAGAAACGGCAATTCTTTTACATATTTTTATTCCAAGTAATAGTAAATCTAAAAATAAGTGTTTCAATCATTGTAGAATGCAGTAGTCACTCTAATATTTGCAGAAAAATTCAATTCATAAAAAAAAGTTATTTAGAGCAGATTTAA